>VMDO01023386.1:0-31708 GCA_007922755.1 Pedetes capensis | reverse complement strand
CCACCACCATCACCATTGCCACCACCATCACCATCACCACCATCACCACTGTCACCACCACCATCACCCTCACCACTATCACCACCATCACCATCACCACCGTCATCACCATCACCATCACCACCACCACCACCACCACTGCCACCATCACCATCACCATCATCACCACTACCACCATCAACACCACCATCCTCACCATCCTCACCATCACCATCATCCATATCATCACTATCACCATCACCACCACCATCACTACTATTACCACCATCACCACCACCACTGTCATCACCATCATCACTACCATCACCATCACCACCCTCACCACCACCACCGCCATCACCACCATCGTCCTCACTATATCACCATCATTTTCATCACCATCCTCACCATCCTCACCATCATTATCACCACAATCACCTTTATCACCATCTTCACTATCGTTATCACATCACCACTGCCATCATCACATCACAATCCTCACCATCACCACCATCATCACCACAGTCACCACCATCACCAGCACCATCATCACTATCACCGCCACCATCACCACTGTCACCACCATCATCACCACCACTATCACTGTCACCGTAGTCCCTGAATTTAGCCTTGTAGACATTTTTGCCGTCTTTCTGGAGTGGCTATGGTGCTTGCCTGACTTGTTTCTCACTTAGTAGCTCATGAACAGGTTAGTAAATTCTGTACATCCATTCCAAACAAGCTGACACCTTTCTCTTGATTTGTTGTTGTTGTTAGGTGCCGTCCAGTCGGTATCTGACTCATAGAGACCCTCATAGGGTTTTCAATGCTGACTGTTTTGGGATTGCCTTGGGAGTGGGTTGCCAGGCCCTTCTCCTTTCTCTTGATAGCAAAACAAAACTCCAGGTGTGTGTTCACACCTGATTTACGAATTGCTCAGTGTGTTTCTAACAAAACTCCAAGGAGATGTTCGCCAAGGCTAGGCGCGAGCCTTTTCAAACACAAGAAGGAGGTGGCAGAGTGCTCTGGGGGCGGCTCCATCAGTAAGAGCGGCCTCCCTGGGCACGTAAGAGAAACAGACTCCTGGCTGAGACCTGCAGTCCTAGGGCTCTGCAATGAGAACCAGGTGCACGATTCACTCTCCCCTCCCCTCGGCCCCTGCTCCCTGCCTCGTCGGAGCTCTCCCAGCCTCTTGGACACTCCCCCCTCGCCTCCCTGCTGCAGAACTCGGTTGGAGCTCTGCCGGCTCTTGGGGCCCTCCTGTCCTCCAAATGCCCTTTCCCGCTGGAAAAAGTACTCGGTGAGCACCTGACTACCATCAGTGTTCAGACTGACTTTTGTTGTTGTTGTTGTTCTTGCGGTACTGGGGGTTGAACCCAGGGCCTCGCGCCTGCATGCACTACAAGTGTGGACTGCTGAGCTGCACCCCCAGCACATTTTTTTTTTTTTTTACTTTTTAAGACAGGGTCTCACTAAGTCACGCAGACTGCCTCTGGTCTCGAATTTGCATCCTCCTCCCTCCACCTCCCGAGCCACTGGGATCACAGGTGTGCACCACCATGCCCGGCCCCAGACTGACTTTTAAGATCGCTGTTTCCTGAGCTGAGAGGACCTTGTAGGAGGGGAGGTTGGAGGGAGGGTAGAGAGTGCTGCAGGAAGCTGGCCAGTAGAGAAGGGACTGTGGGGGCCCAGGTGAAGCAACCAAAGACAGGGCTTAAGCTAGGAGTGTGGGGTTGGAGAAATGTCAAGCCCAGTGTTCGGGGTGTGCGACTCGGGGAGCCGCATTACCTGTAACCAAAACAAGGACAACTTTCTGCTTCTTCTGTGGCTGCCACAGTGCGTGGCCACGCGAGAAGTATCGGGCGGGGCTGGGTGAGCCCTTCCTGGGGAGCGGCTCTGCCCTGTGGCCAGGGCTAGTGGACTTCTTGCATAGCCCGGGGCCAAGCTCTGAGTGTCTGTTTGCATGTATCAACTCACATACTCTGTCCCATGAGGGGCATGCCAACAACCCTGCTTTACAGAGGAAGAAACTGAGGTACACAAAGTTAAAGGGCATTTTTTTCTTTTTCTATTCTTTTTTTTTTTTTTTTTGAGGTACTGGGGGTTGCACAGCTTGCATGCTCTGCAAGTGCTGGACAACTGAGCTGCACCTCCAGCCCATTGTTTTACTTTTTGAGACAGGGTCTCACTAAGTTACACAGACTGCCTCTGGTCTCGAACTTGCGATCCTCCTGCCTCTGCTTTCCTCAGCTGCTGGGATAACAGGCGTGTGCCACCACACACGGCTAAAAAATTAAAGGGCATTTCTGAAGTCACACAGCCACGGTGGGCAGGACCAGGACTCAATCCATTCTGGCCAGGAGTCCACACCTTTCCCTCCCCCATAGTGGAAACCTTTAAAATTAAACAATTATCAAATTCTGGAAAGAAAAGAGTAAACAAAGTCTTGACAGCATATTTTAATCAAAGAAAAATGATTATATTCAAAGTTCAGAAATATAAAAGGTTATCCAAAACATTTAGGATCATTTCTTAGTCAGTGTTGCATGTACGTGAGCTGGGTCAGGCTCTGAAGGCTTGGCATTTACCTCTGCGCAGTTTAAATAAGCAAAAGGCCTCATGAAATGTGTTTGCACACGTGGCGCACCCACACGCAGCACTGGACAGGACGTGTGTCAGGAGACGGGGCCAGGAAGGTTTTCCAGCCTGAAGTCAGAGCTGTGAGCATCAAAACACGCTGCCTCCAGCTCTTGCCCATCCTCCGAACTGTAGCTTGGGGTGTGGGCTCAGGTGGGAGGGCACCAGCCAGGTGCCCGTGCAGGTCAGTTCTGCTGCCCACAGTGCGGGCGTCCTGTTCCTGAGTTCCTGAGCCTCCTCTCACAGCCCCTCCGATGAACAGCAAGGCACGTCCTCGCATCCTGCCGGCACTAGCAGAAGGACAGACTGCAGATACCTGCCGCAGGACATCTTGGCTGCAGTCACATCTGCCCTGGGCCCAGAACAGCTTGGCCATGCCCTCTTCAGGAGACTCTTTACCATCTGCAGGGGCCAGCTTTCCCCTCCAGTGGGCCCCCAGGGGGCTCTTGGCAGGATGGTATGGCCGTGTGGGAGAGAAGTGGACAGACCTGGTGCAGAACCTGGGATTTGGGGTGCACTCTGAAGGAGGGCCCCTGGAGGCCGCCCACCCACTGCAGGAGCAACCCTCTAGGGAGATTTCATGGCAGGATTCACCCAAGCCCCAGGAAAAACTCAAACCAAAGCTGGCAATGGGATTGCAAGGATGGTTTGACAGCACACTTTCCTATCAGGGTGCTCCTGAAATCACGCATCATATCAGTGGTTGCAAGATCCAGGATGTGAGCAAGATCTCCAAAAGCAAAACAGAAAACAAAAAAAATCCAAGGAACAGGCTGACCATGCTTGTTAACTGCGTGGCATTGCAAACTTCTGTGGAAGCATAAGGCTTCCAACATGAGCCAGCAGCGCCGGGAGCAGGGAAAAGGCAAAGGCATGAACTGGGGACCCCACGCAAAGGCATCTGCAGCTGACAGGTGTGGGCCAGAGGAGCGAAGCTTAAATGCCTCCAATACACATCTCCACCAAAGACAGACATCAAAGGTCAAAAAGGACACATACATTGTATGTGATTAATTTTCTGAAGCCAGCCTTCTCTGTTCACAGATTAAAGCAGTCTGTTTAAATATCTCATTTCTACAAAGTGAATTTACATTTAAAGTACAAAGTGCAAATACTATATGTTTTGGTTTTGCTTTTTAATTGCTCTTTGGTGAGGGAGATTCCCACATGTCAAGAGACGGCCTTGGATATGTGAGCCATTTATCCTTGCTTCCTCAGCTGAAATAGAAAGACAAAGAGAGACATCACATGAAGCTTGTAGTTCTCATCTCTGAAGACTGACGCTTGCCTCCTAGGGACAAAGTAAAGCTACCTGGTTACAAGGGGGAAACAATATTTAAAAGTACACAAGAAAGGAAAAATCACCTTAGATGTAAGGAATAATAAAAACACTTGGGACAATGCCTCTTTGAAATGATCGAAACATCGGGAAAAATATACCACTTGAGAAAATTAGCATTGCTTCAAATATTGTAAGGGAACTATACAGTAAATGTTCTACAGAATCTCCTATCACCTTGGATTCATCACAAAGTAGTTTCTATAATTCAACTTAAGCTTCAAATTTGATAAAGGTATCATTGATTTTTAAACTTTCCTTTTCATCTTTTCCACTCACTGTTTTACCTGAGAAGAAATGCAACTTGAAAGGTGTTTATCATATGGGTCTCTTGCCACGATTCAGCATGCTGACTTGCAATTAAGAGTAATTTAGAATGGCAAGGGAAACCAATATACTGTAATAACTTACACTTTTTTTTTTTTTTTTTTTGTGGTACTGAGGGTTGAACCCAGGGCCTCCTGCCTGCATGCTCTGCAAGTGCTGGACCACTGAGCCGCACCCTCAACCCATTTTTTACTTGAGACAGGGTCTCGCTATGTTATGCAGACTGCCTCTTGTCTTGAACTTACAATCCTCCTGCCTCTGCCTCCCAAGCCGCTGGGATTACAGACATGCGCCACCGCGCCCGGCTGACTTATTTTTTCAAGTATACCAACTCCTACAAATATAAGTTGATTCATTCTTCTCTTTTGCTATTTAAAATAATTGAACCTTAAAGTGTAGGCAGTCCTGGGTTGTCTTTCTTTCCCCGTAGTGGAGACCCGAGGATGTGAGGACCAAAGCTCCTACACGAAGCCAGTGCAAGCTTTGTTTTAATTAGTTAGGATAAAGATGCACCACTGACGTATTGCACCAGTTACCAAAGATGATCAGGATTGTTGGAGAAGAGGGACTGTCCTCATAGCCTGTGCTGCCTCAGCCTGAGAGCACAGCTCGGACCGCTGTGAGCAGGGAATGAAGCTGCCCAGGCAGGAAAAGATGCCCCCTTGGGGGATGGACCTCAGCCTCCTGGCCCCTTGAGTGGTCCCTGTGTCTGCTATGTCTCATCTGTAGTGATTCCCACGGAGATGGACTTTGGTGGTTGGTACCATTTTACTCCTCAACGTCAATTACGACACCATGTGCACGCCGCCCACGGACCGCGGTGCACAGAGACAAAGGACAGCAGTCGCCGAAGTCGGTCTGCACTCAGGTACCACGAGAAAAGCCAGGGAAAATGCGCTAGTTTTTTACCTGGGAAAAAGTTGCAGAGGAGGCTTGGGTTTTGAGCTGGGTGTATTTAAGATTGGGTGGAACTCACGTGGGCCAATAGTGGTGATTATCTAATGAAAACAGCCCTCTGCAAGTCTGTGGAGCACAGCTGGGCTAATTGCTTTCAGACCAGCCCTGCTTTCTAGCCTAAGTGATTTGCTGGGGGGATTTGAAAAGTTAAGACGGTAAACATTTGCTAAACAAAGGAAAATGAGTCACACGTTTTTCCTAATGAAATGGTTTTAAATTCTATCCAAGGTGTGCACTGGAGGTCTCCACTTAAAACCCACAACAAACACAAGGTTCGCCTCGGGGAGCACCAGCCTGGCATCAAACAGGTGCATGAAAATAAATAACAAATTGACCCATGGGCAGAGAGAAAGCAGGCTTTTGTGTGGCTGTGAGGGAGGGAAACGAATCCACTCATGTTTGTCTCCTGGAAAACATTCCACACTGAGGTTGCGGCCGGGGACATGGGAGAGAGACGCCACAGCTGTACCCGTTAATTGCATACTGGAGATGTGGATTCAGAAACACAGAAGACGTTTATAAACACACTCAGCGGGAAACCTAAAATACCTCTGGGACCCAAACTCTTGCCTCGTTAGACTGGGCCACGGGGAACGCTGGCGTGTGAGTCCAGAGCCTCCTAGTCTCCCCACCCGCCATCTCCTTCAAGTGTAAGAAATGAACTATAAACACCCTCGCCACGGTTTATACAGCCATTTCCACAAAACAAATAGGCTTAAAGGCTCTTCTTACAATAATTAAACAATGGAAATGTCAAATAATTAAAACCAAGGGCAAAACCTTTTGGTGAATGGTTCAACATGTGGTGGTTCAGGTAGAACTCAGCAAGGCTGTGTCAGGCCACAGGCACTGTTTATGTCGGCACTGCCCTTACACTTTTTCTGCTCATGGGAAGTGTCACCACTTATCGAGACTCTGTCTCAAAAAGGAAAAAAATGGGCTGGGGGTGCAGCTCAGTGGTCCAGCACTTGCAAAGCATGCAGGTGCGAGGCCCTGGGTTCAACCTCTAGTACCGGGGAAAAAAAAAAAAAAAAGAAAAAGAAAAAGAAAAGAAAAAGAAAGTGTCACCCACTACAAATGTACATGGCTTTGAATTTCTATTATATAGTATGAGGAAACCAGCAAATTTTGCAGGCTGGAATGCACACTTACCTGTCTATTAGGGGTGCTTTCAGGATTCCCCCTGGGGGCTAGCAAGGAAAAGAAAGACATTATTACAGATCAGAGTGTCTTCACTTCACAAAAGGGTCAATTAATTTCAGGATGGTGTCATTAACTTGCAGACTTGTTTACACGACAAAAATATAGAGACCTCAATCACAGATAGAGATTAATAGGTTGTAAAAGTCACTGTGCAAATATTTTCTCATAGGACGAATGCTCAGGTCCAAGTTTAGAAGACTGCTTCATTTTATTCCCATCCTGAGGGTTATTCCAGTCCCAGGTTAACCCGGGAGAACCTTCTCGAAGGACATCCCCACCCGCTCCCAGAGGAGAGTCGACTCTGCAAAGGAAGCCCCGGCCCACATGCTCTAGCATATCTCCTTGGAAATCTTTTGGTTTTACAGTAAGATCATTAAAAATTAAGTTTGGCTTTCTTTCCATATATCTACGTTGTTGTTGTTGTGAGGGTCCATGGAGTGAAGTCCGACTCACAGTGACCCTCATAGGGTTTTCCACTGCAGTAACAGGAGAAGGACGTGGCCACCCACATATCTACCTATATAAACATACCCCCAAATCTTCCAGTAAAGGTGGAGCTGCAGGGAGCTGTGCTGTTTGCTCCGGGGCCACTCATCCTGCCTCGTGGCCCCCGGGGTGCTGGCTCACAGGCCTGGCTCCCATTTGCCTTGTGGCCGCCGCCTCTCCTGGGCCCTTCCTGGCTCCTCCCTGGCCACTGAAAAGCTCCACCTCCTGTGGTCTGGGGCCTCCATTCCTTCCTCTCCAGCCCCATGGCTCAGCGCCTCATCCTTTAAACGATGCCTATTCCCTGCTGGGACTGGGAGTTAGCTCAGTTGGTAGAGCACTGCACTGCAGTCTCTGAGGTCCCAAGTTTGATTCCCAGCACCGCAGAATGGGAGAAGGATGTGGCAACCCATTCCCAAGGCAATCCTGAAATAGTCAGCCATTGAAAACCCTATGAGGGTCGCTATGAGTCAGACACAACTCCACAGCACCTAACAACAAGAACAACAACATTCCCTGCTGACTCCCAGCCATGCACACTGCCAGAATCTCCTGGGGTCTGCTCACCCCTATCCAGAGTCTCAGCTCCAACAGTGCTGTCTCCATTAGGACTTCTGTCCTGGTATTGGGGATTCAATCCAGGGCCTTGTGTGCCTGCTGGGCAAATGCTGCAGCCCTAAGCTGCATCCCCAGGTCCTCTGGATTTTTAATAGGCAACTTGAAGGGGACAGGACAAACTGGACGCTACTGTCTCTTTAAATCTAGTTGCTCCGTTCTGGAGTTGATCAGGGAAGACCACTGGAGCCTGCATGGAAACTCCTGTTCCCTCCGCATTCTCCCGGCTCCTGGCACCTGCCTGGGCCCTGCATAAAGCTCTCCCCTGAGCCTGCCCTTCCCAGCACCCTTGGCTCCACCCTGCCCCTCACTTCCAGGGACCCTGTAGACCCAGCCGCCCCCACCCGCTGCTCAGACCCCATCTGCAGGCTGCTGACCCTCCTGTTACCTCCTCTCGGAGCCTCAGCCAGAGTCTCTGGGATGAAGGTGGAGGCTGGGTGGGCTGTGCCCTCGGCTCCCATCTTCATGTGCTCGCCCTCCAGGCCCGGCCTGTCTTTTCGCCTGGATCTTGCTGGAGGCTGATCGGTGGCCCCCTCCCTCCTACCCCAGGGCAGCTTCACTAGAAAACACCCAGCTCTTTCTCACAGCCCCAGGCCCCGCTCAAGAGCACTGTGGCGCCCTCTGAACGCCAGCCCTGCCCGCCCTCCTTGGCACCCCTCAGCACACATCCCTCTTACCCGTGGAGGGGCTTATTTATCAGACGTCTGCTCCCACATGAAAATCTAAGTCCTAGGACATGATCTTGCCTCTTTTATCGGTCCTTATTTCTACAGTGTTGAGAACAGGGGCCACTCAATAAATAGCTTTCGAATGAACCTATAGATAGAGGCAGCATTTGCCATCCCAAATTCCTTGATTAATTGTTGATTTCCATTCACTGAAGAAAAAACTTAGAGTAAAAAGCAAAATTATCCTATATATTTTCACTTAATCGTCTCTTGCCATATCAAGACAAACAGAAATACAATGTGAAAAGGTGAAACAGACACGTACTTAGCGAACTGTGAAAATATTATACAGTAGCTTTGCTTTCATTTGTACATTTTAATGATGTAAGTATTAGGATAATTGCTGCCACTTTTGCACGTTGTTTTGCCTGAGATGACTACTTTGGAGAAAACACAATAGGCTTTTTGGCCAATGGTTAAAACTTAAGATATATTAGAGTGATACTTTAAATCTAGTCTAAGCCGATTTGACAATTTGACAATAGCTAGTTTTTGTTACTTTGTGTCATGACTAACATCAATCTCCTAAGAGAAGTATTAGAGGTAACTAATTAATAGTAAATTACAGCAAGAAGAAGTTAATATTCTTATATATAAGAAAAAGAACTTGCTATGCTGATATAGTGGGCTGGCATTTAGCTCAGTTGGTAGAGCACCGCTCTGCAGTCTCTGAAATTCCCAGCACTGCAAAATGGGAGAAGGACTTGGCAATCAGCCATTGAAAACCCTAAAAGGGTCGCTATGAGTTGGACACGACTCGACGGCACCTAACAACACAACAACAAAGCTGATAAAAAGACTACAAATTTCATTCATGACATCCGGCAGAATAGTCCATTCAAGAGTTGTCGTTATGGCAAAATTGGGATGTGTATATCTATCTATAGATATATCTATCTATAGATATCTATAGATATCTATAGATAGATAGATGTGTATATCTATCTATAGATATATCTATCTATCTATAGATATCTATAGATATCTATAGATAGGTGCAGGGGAGTACGGAGGGGGTTTCGGAGAGGTTAAGGGGAGGTTATCATGAGCAACTTACAATGAAATTCAAGTATGGAAATGTCATAATGAGACCCATTAAATTGTGCACTAAAAATTACCAATAAAAGAAAAGACACAATAGAGAAGACCACTATATAAAACACAGGAAGGGCAAGCAATAATGTTACTAATTAACTGACCTCAATGGAAGAGAAAATAGTCAAAATAAACGCACTGCACTGCCACATCAGTAAAAATGTGTTTCAAGGAGACATGGGAGAGAAGAGAGGACATACTCCTCAACCAGCCACCACTGTCCCACTCGGAGGCAGTGGGGCAGCTATACCAGCTGGCACCAGGTGGTAGCGATTACTCCGCGGTGCCCCAGCAAACAACCCACGTGGGGCAATTTGCCTGTGAGAATTGTGGCCAGCGTGACAATTGGGTTGAGAAAGATAATTTGGTCAGAAATGAGTATTTCCTAATTGCTGAGGCTCTGTGCAATGGTTATTTTGGATAATCATGAGATCACATTGTAATCTTTTCTGAATTCTTCATAAATACATCCTTTCTTGGCTCAGTCACTTTGAGATAATTATTTCTCTTTTGTATTTTTTATAATAGTGAAAATTTAGATCAAGCGTTCCAACATGCCCAAGTTGGAATAATTTAAGTGCAAAAATCTTTTGTAGTTGCTTAAAATCAGTGTGAATAATTTAGAAAATAGTTGACTATGATCCCATTTTGGAGAAAAATTGTGAGGTGTGTCTATATAGATATATGCATAAAATATTTCTTCAAATTGAGAATTCTTCATTTCTCATTATTTTAAGAATAAAAAGCACATCATTGAATAGTTAGCAAAAGTATAAGAAGCAAAGAATGGGTAACAGTTTGGATAACAGGAAAGTCCCAAGTTGTCCACCCGTGAATAGTCAGGTTTTTCTGAATATTTACTACCTCAAACTACACAGGGTAGCAAAAGCAACACACACACACACACACACACACACACACACACACACACCCCTGGTAATTAAATTGAAGGGAGAAAAACTAGGGAAAAAAATCCTAGAAAAATATGTAAGAGAAATGAAAAGGTTGCAAGATCAATTAAATATGTATCCAGATCCCCAATGCTCATTTTTGACCAAATTTACAATTTTTATGAATTGTAGCATATTTGTGCTGGTGGGGGAGGGCAACCCAGGTGTTCTCTTTTTAGCTGCTAATAAGACAATAAAAGGAGCTGGGATTTAGCTCAGTTGGTAGAGCGCTGTGCTGCAGTCTCTGAGATCCCAAGTTCGATTCCCAGCACCACAAATGGGAGAAGGATGTGGCAACCCACTCCCAAGACAATCCCAAAACAGTCAGCCATTGAAAACCCTATGAGGGTCGCTATGAGTCAGATACCGACTTGATGGCACCTAACAACAACAACAAAGACAATAAAACTCAGACCTATCCATTTCTTCAGAGGGACCTAAAGATGAGGTCTCAAAATCCTGCAGTAATTGGAACACTTTTCATCAGTGACAGTGCTCAAGAGCAAGGTCGCGTTGCACTCCACAGTCTGTCCCCTTCCGTGACAGGAATGCACACTCCTGCCTCACAGAGGGGGTGCCAACGGGCTCGGTGCACGCTCAGGCTTGGCCGGGAAGGTGAGGTGCCCGGCCTGCCCTACGTCCACACACCACCTCACCTGCTGCCTCCCCGGACCTGCAGAGTGGACGTAGCCTGCATGTGCCCCGAGCCAGAGGAGGGGGGTTTGAACCTGAGCGTCTGTGGTCCTGTGCTTGGAAGCTGGGTCCATGACAGGTGGCCAGCTTGCCAGTGAAGTCAGGTTTCAGTCCATTAGTGCCTGGGATCAGGAAGGGTTCCCTCGGAGCCTGCTCCCCACTGCCGCTGAGAACCCCTTGTCCTCTGCAGAAGTGGATTTCCGCTCAGCCTGCACAGGAGCATGGCCGGCGGGCTCCGGATGGACTATTACCACACTCAGGATGGGGGCCCCTCACAGCTGCCACCAGCCCCGAGGCCATGCCCCAGGGAACTCACACCGCCCACAAAGGGCCTGTGCTGTTCTATGCCCACCCAGTCAGTGGCCAGCTCTCCAGGGAGCAGGGGTGTCAGCCCTGTCTCAATTTCCTATCCACTGCCTTGGCGGCTGGGGCTCCCCTGGCCTTGGTCAGCCACTGCTCCCAGCAGGCAGTTTCCAGAGAGCAAGGAGGGGCTCTTCACAGGCAAACTCCTCAGGGATGGAGGCCAAATGCCTCCCGCTGGGAAGCTGCTCACTACCCCTCCCGCCCCCGTCTCCTTCCCATGACACCAACAGGTGCCCAAGAAACACCCATAGCTGGAAGAACGGATCCCCTCTGGAGTTCCCATAGCGCGCAGCCCAAACACGAGGCTGTGCCCGGGACCTCAGACAGCCGTGTGTCTGGCTGTGTGGCCCAGAAACCCACCTGCAGCACCAGCTCGGAGTGGCCCTGCACAGTGCAGTCGCCCTCCCGGGCATCATGGGCAGAGTGGCAATTCCAGACTTGAATTTCATTGTACATTGCTCACGTTCACCTCCCCCTTAAGCTCTCCGAAACCCCTCTGTACCCCCCTTACCTATGGTCCCCCTTCTGCCTGCACATCTTTTTTTTTAATTCTATCTATCTATATATATACATCCCAATTTTGCCATGACAACACACTTTGAATGGAATATTCTGCCAGATGTCATGGGAAGAGGAGGGGAAGCTGTCTCCCCTCCTCCCTGCCTCTTGATCTACCCGTGGCCTCCTCGAGTGGCCCTGGGTGGCCTGGCTGCCCTGTCCCACGGGAACTATGAGTTGCAAACTTGCTTTTCAGTGGAGATCACCTCCTGCTCTCTTGGCCCAACACACCTCGAAATCACGACCATGCACTATTTGCATGCAGCCTGACACGAAGGTGGACTCTGCATTTGACAGGGCACTTGGGCACACTGAGCATCAGTGCCGGGATGGGAGGTGGGATTCTGAGACAGTTTCCCAGCTCGCCACAACTCGGGCTCCAGCAGATGCTGCCTGGAGTGCGTACTGGGTCCAGACTCCTGCCACTGCGCCTCTCCCTGAAGGGTTCCATGAACTTCCATGTAGGCCGGACCCTTTGCGCTCTGCCCATAAGACTAGGGAGTGCAAGTGCACTATGCAGGGCCACTCCGAGCTGGTGCTGCAGGTGGGCTTCTGGGCCATACAGCAAGACACGCGGCTGTCTGAGGTCCCTCGCACAGCCTTGTGTTTGAGCTGGGCACTATGGGAACTCCAGAGGGGATCCGTTCTTCCAGCTATGGGTGTTTCTTGGGCACCTGTGAGTGTCAGCTGTCATTCTAGGGGCACTGGTCCTCTGGACCGCAATTACAGGCATGTGCCACCATGCCCGCAAGGTCCCCAAGGATGTCAAATGGCATGAAACAAGAAAACAAAAAAGGCAAAGTGCATGGAATGTTCTAGTATTGAGAAGAAAAAGAACTAAGCCAAGCTGAGGAGTGAAAGCTGTGGGCCTGTGGAGGTGCCACTCTAGAGAGGGAGCCAGGGTCTCGGATGGGAAGGAGGTTGCAGGCACCATGTGGATGTGGAGATGGGTGAAGGAGCCCTGCAGCATCTGGGGGCTCCCTGGGTACCCTCCAGGGGACTCAGGGAGGCAGCACAGGTGGGTCCAGTGAGAGGAGGGCAGGGTACAAGGAGGCTAGGGAAGCGAGGGCTTGTCACATAGGACTTTGTGGACATCGGAACAGCTGTCATTTCTCCTCAAAGACCGATGGAATGCGTGGGGAAGTCTAAGGAAACCGGTCCAACCTGCCTTGTGGAGACCACTATGGCTGCCCCAGGTTGAGAGGCCAGGGGCAGCATGGGAGGAGCCTAGGAGGTGACCAGAGAGGCCCAGATGGGGCAAGGCTGGCCTGCACAGCCTCCTCCTCCTGCGTGAGCCCCTCTCTCCCCAGCTGTTCCCTGCCCTACCTGCTTTTCTCCCCACAGGTGGCTGGTCCTTCCCAAGCTCCTTGATGAGTTCTCACACCCCAAACTTCAGGGTGGGCGAGGTCTCGCTCTCCCTGGCACCCTCCCTCTGCAGACCCTCACCAACATCTGCAGCTTTTGAGACCACGGCGCTCCCCACTCCCACACAGTCCCTCCATCCCAGCCGGCCCCACATGCTCTTCACCTGTCCTCCACCACTGACGCGCCGGGGAGCCCAAGGGTACCCAGAAAAATGAAGGCAGAACCTCGGGGTCCCACACCTGGTCACCTGCCCTCGCCAGCGATCCCATCCCCACGCTCGATGTCCCTTCCCCAGAGCAACCCAGGATGGCCACGTTTGCAGAAAGGCCAGCCTCCTCCTCCGTGGCTTCCACAAAGGGCACCGCGCAGAGGTCATGGAATCTGCTCACACAGCTCCGTCTCCTGGGGTGCTGGCCTCCCGAGGAGGCTCCTGGGGCTACTGTGTGGCCCCAGCTCATGCCGCTGTCTCTGACCCTGAGCTGGGGCCACTTGATCTTGAGATGCCCAAGGAGAATGAGGCGCAGCTGTCTTCGCGATGCCTGTGGCGGAGCCTGATCATCTCTCCCCATCCTGTGGCTTTGAGCTCGGGCTTGGGGCTCCACGTCCCTGAGACTCCCCAAAATCTTTGGCCGGAGCATGCACCCTCCTCCCTGCACACAGCATTTTGCCCAAAGCACTATTCATTCTGTTATCACGCTGCATTTTAATACTTTTCTCTCCTCTCCGCAGGTTGTGAAGGCTCTGACACTCAGAGCCTCCCTCCATCCCATAATCCAGCACAGATATGAACATTGTTGATAAGTGAATGAACAATCAAAACCGTCTGAAGAACAGAGCGACTCCAGAGCAGGCCCTGCTTGCCCCATAACTGCCACGGCTGGACCCTCCACCCTTGCGAGCCACACGGCCACCACGCAGAAGCCTCTGTCTCTCTGCAAGGCCAGCCTGTGAGCGGGACGCATACCAACCCCAGGAGTCACGATGCTAAAACAAGCATCCTCACACCCCACAAATGACCCTATGGCAGGTGACAGTCCCTACAGTGGTCAGGATGGTGGCTGCTCGAGCTGTGTCTTGCAGGTGACAGGATGGGAGAGCCCTGGGTTTCTCTGTGGGAACTGGGGTGTGGGGGGTGGAGTATCTTCAGGCCCCTCCCCTGCCGCTGCAGAGACCAGCTTGAAACCACTGGAGGGGAGCCCGACTCTCAATGTTCTGCCATAAACCTGCAGCTGGGGGCCGAGGGCTCCGTGTACCCCACCGATGGCTGAAACTCAACTCCCCACCATCCACTTCAGGTCAGTTTCAGAAACCTGTAGACCGCCAACCCCTGCAGGTCAGGGCCTGTCCTCCCTGATTCCCACGGGAGCCCAGGGCCTCCGAGGCTGGTGTCCAGCTGCAGGCTCCTTTCTGAAGTGGCAATAGGTCCCTGGGCTCTCAGCATCCTACACAGCAGCCAAAGAAACAGCGAGGCACAGAATGAGGGAACCAGCCTTGTCCCAGGGGAAGAGCAGGGCTGGGGGAGGCATGAGAGGAGAGCGGGGCATCTGGGACAGAGCAGGTGAGGGCAGGGGACCTAACACATGGGCCACGGCCAAGAAGGGGCATTTCTGGCTTTCATCAGAGGCTGGAGGGCTGCTGAGGGCACCCGTGTGGGCCAGGGATGGTGGACATGAACCCCGGGTCCACAGTATCCCTCATTCACCATGAAGGTATGGTGAGAATTGGCCTGACTGTCTGCCACCCCAGGACAGCGGCAGGCTAAGGTGGAGCCTGGAGGCAGGGTTGCTGAGGAGCCCTTTGCAGCCCTTGGGTGTAAGTGCGGCCTCCGGTTCCCATGCTGGCTTCGAGCTCAGGAGCCAGGACTGGTTCCCTGTCCTTCTCAGACTCTTTTTCAAGCCAGCCCTTCCCGCATGGGCCAGAGTCCCTGATAGACACAGAAGGCCTGAAATAACCATGGGTATAGGGAGAAATTGGGAGGAAATTGGCAAAAACCCCAAAACTGGGAAAACAGATTTTGAAGATCTGGTTTGTAAATTAGAAATCTAGGGAAAATGAAAGTAACTTAGTTGGACATTTATACAAAACCCTTCACAAATCCCCTGAACCTGAATGGACAATTGGACTCAAAGCTGATTGGCTCAGGCCATTCTGTGGGCGAGCTATATAAGGAGCTGCACTGCAGCAGCTAGACCCATTTTCTTTTTCTTGCCCAGACCATCGGCAAGGAAACAACTTCCCCTTTTTTGCCCAGACCTATGCTGAGGAAAGAATGCTCTCCCACCACGACCATCAACAAGGAAAGAACTCACTCTCCACCGAGACCACCAACATGGAAGCATCTGCCCTTGAGGCTGTATAAGAGCTGCTAGAATTTAAAGCTGTACACTTTGGGTTTTCTCTCCTCCCTGATAAAGGGCAGAGAGAAATAAAGAGCTGTGCTTGTTCCCGCAAGTCAAAATCACCCGAGGCTTTTCCTTTCTCCCATCTCCACCAACATCCTGAGGGCCACAGGAGTCTGCACCCTTCACCCAAGGGTCCCGAGTGAATTATGTTTAATATCTGTGTATGCAGCACCGCCGCCCATCCGAATATCCGGGCTGGACTGGGAGGCGCGGACCCCACACACAGGATTTCTCCATCCAGCCTCTCCAGAGCACGGTCCTCACAGAAAAGCAGGGGCCCTGGGCTCTGGGATCTGGTCCTTGGACAAGACTTGTCAGCATGAGTTTACGTGCAGTTAGCTGCAGAAACTTGAGACAACCACCTTCAAAAGACAGCTCCATTTTGCCAGATTGAATTCTTGCAAAAACTAGCAAGAAGTCTTCACCATGGCAGGGCTCTAGCGTGGCTAGAAGTGGCTTTCCTGGCACACGCTGGGGGCTCGCGGCACCATATCAGGCCAGGGTGCCTGAGGCTCGCAGCTGGCACCTGGCTTTTGCTTGTGTGCTGCCCCTCAGGACTTTAGCCCATGCATCCAGAGCCTGGGAATCTTGCTCTTCTTCTAGTGACTGTTTAGTTAGGAAAAGATGGGACTCTAACTGATGGAGTAACCATCCTCCCACTGCTTATGAACCAGCCTGGACACTCAGTGGGAGCCCACGGCCAGGGCTGGCCAGTTCTTTCCAGTGGTTCCTGGATCCACCCATCAAACACCAGAAAGTAAAACATGATTGGAAAGTCAGTCGCTGTGATTTGACTGAGGAGAGGCTGGGTTTCAGGGCAACACAGCGGGTGCCCTTGTAGCCCAGTGCTCTCCTGACCCGGCAGCAAGCTTCCCAGGGTCTATTATTTTCTCTACAGGCAAATGGGCTACAAGCAAACAGCCTGTCTTCTCCTTCCTACACCCTCAGACCTTAAGGCAATCCATGTTGTTGTTGTTGGGTGCCATTGAGTCGAGTCTGACTCATAGCGACCCTCATAGGGTTTTCAATGGCTGATTGTTTCGGGATTGCCTTGGGAGTGGATTGCCACGTCCTTCTCCCATTTTGCAGTACTGGGAATTGAACTTGGGACCTCAGAGACTGCAGAGCCGCGCTCTACCAACTGAGCTAAATCCCAGCCCAGTAAGGTTATCCATAGAACCTAGGAAACCCCCACCTAGACAGCCCCATCTGACACTTGAGAAGCAAAGTAATGAGGAAAGGCTCTTACTATGGCGTTTCTTTGTGTTTGCTTTACCTTCCTCTTTGGTGATGCCCAGGCAGCCCATTAGCTCCTGCACGGAGATGGATTTGTCGTTATTCACGTCGCAGTACTCCACGAACTTCTTCACGCATTTCTTGGGCTTGGACTTTTTCCGAAGGAACCTCTTGAAGGGCTTGATTTCCTTCTTGCCGATGTCCCCGCTGGAGTTTTTGTCCAGCAGCTTGAAGTACCAGTGTACCACCCGCTCCTCCAGCGTGTGGCTGGGGTCCGGTTCGGAGAGCCTGGGGGGCACAATCCGGTCAGGACGTAGCCTCGGCTGCTCTGCCGCCGCACACTGCCTGCACCTCACTTCCTGCTGCCTACCCTCGCCTGTGTGGACCTGCCTTGGGTACGTGGACCTTCGCAGAACTCAGGAAAACTGGGTTTGAAAAAGCTTTTCCATAGTGTTATAGCTGGGTGATAGGGTAGATCTACTGTATGACCCAGCTATAACACTATTGGGAATTCACCCAAAGGGAGATGGGTCATCATACCACAGAGACACCTGCATCTCCATGTTCAATGCAGCACTTTTCACAATAGCAAGGATATGGAATCAACCAAAGCGCCAGTCAATAGAAGAATGGATTAAAAAACTATGGTCCATATACACAATGGAATACTACTCAGCAATCAAAAAAAATGAAATAGGGCCATTCGCAGACAAATGGATGGAATTAAAGAAAATTATTTTAAGTGAACGAACACAAGCTCAGAAAGAAAAACACCACATGTTCTCGCTCATACATGGGAGCTGAATCAAAATTATAAGAAGGAAAAAATCCTATACAAAGGTTGGATCATAATAAAAGGAAAAAAAAGCTAAGAATGGTATTAGTATAGATGGTCTAGAAAATGCATGTAATAGTTCTGACAAGGTAAAAGGAAAGTTCACTACAGGAAAAGTTTCTATCTTAAACAGAACTGGAACCCAAGGATTTATAGAAAAATATCACCATAAAAAGACAAGTAAATGGTAGAGAAGTGTTTGATTCGGGGTAGGGTGGGGGGGAAGCGTACAAGAGGGTAAGGGGGAACCTATGTGAATAATGTACACCAAAATGCATATATGGAAATGTCACAATGAAAGGCATGTCAGAATGAATCACTTTAAGGTGTACATTCAAAATTTCCAATTTTAAAAAAAACAAAAGCTTTTCAAGTTGGGTTAGAGTTACAAATATCTCCCTGGACGTGTGGACAACAGCTGTGCCCTCGGCCAAGTCCTTAGGCCCAGTGTCGCCCATCCCGGGCCCTGGGTTGCAGGAGGCCAACAGGTAGGCTCAACCGTGCAGCCCAACAGGTTCTACCCTAAGAGGTATCTGGGAAGATGCCCATCAGTTTGTTTAAGTTATACATAGACAGTTTTCCCTCCGATTAAAAGAAGTTGGAAATTTTAAGAAATGAATGGGTCAAAGCTCCCGTGCAAGGCCTGGCGCAATCAGAGCTGAACCCACTGCATATGGGCCTGCGCCTCCCACCTACAGGGAAGCACGTGTGCTCTTGTCTCTCTCGGCCCCTCCACTGAGGTCCCTGGACCCCACTTCCCACTGTTCCCGATGAGCTTTGCCCTTGGGCAGTGAGGCCACAGTGACCAATGCTGAAAGCCCACAGGGACCGGGGCTCTCTGACACCGCTTCGAACGCTCACATGAGCTGCTCCGGTCGCGATTCAGTCCCTGCTTTCCATTTCAGGTTTTTTTTTTTTTTGCGGTACAGGGGGTTGAACCCAAGGCTTCGAGCCTGCATGCTTTGCAACTGCTGGACCACTGAGCTGCGCCCCCAGCCCATTTTATTGACTTTTTGAGACAGGGTCTCACTAAGTTACACAGACTGCCTCTGGTCTCAAACTTGCGATCCTCCTGCCTTTGCCTCCCAAGCCGCTGGGATGACAGGCGTGCGCCACCGAGCCCGGCTTCTATTTCAGTTTTTAGCTAAGAACCGTCTTTCTAAGAATAAGGGATGCAAAGTTGAAGCCTCGGTGGCTTTTTGCTTTCATTATCACTCAGTCGTCACATTTTCCATTAACATCGCCTTTCTTTCCCCTGAGTCTTCTTCCTTAGCAAAGAGACCAGATGGGCGTCTGTGTGCTAAGGGGACAAAAGTCTTCTCATTATCTTGGAGAGATGACACAATCGAGGGCTTGGGGCAGGAGGGAGGAAGACTGATGCGTAAGGAAATAGAAATGTTAAAATCTCCACTGGAATGTTATCTTTAAAATACACAGGGGAGCCGGGTGTGGTGGCTCACGCCTGTCATCCCAGCGGCTCAGGAGGTGGAGGCAGGAGGATCACAAGTCAGAGGCAGTCTGCGTAACTTAGCGAGACCCTGTCTCAAAAAGTTAAAAAAAAAATGGCTGGGGGTGCAGCTCAGTGGTCCAGCACTTGCAAAGCATGCAACTGCGAGGCCCTGGGTCCAACCCCCAGTACCACAATCAATAAATAAATAAATAAATAAATAAATAAATAAAATACACAGGGGACTCTCCAAGGCTTGAGCGGCCATGGCCATTACCCACAGGGTGCTCCCTCAGGGAGCAGCGGGCTGCAGTGAAGAGCTCAGGCCTTGTGTGTGAGGAGAGTGCGAGGGTCTGACCAGGTCTGTGCGGTTAACACCCCCCCCACACTCGCATACTTGAAAATGAGGACGATGGCAAAGTCACGCGCTGTGTGTGTTACCACAGTAAGTACATCATAGTCACAGAAGTCTGAGTGGGAAAGTTTCCCTCAGAATATTCGAAACCCAACAGCAAACGCTCATCTGCAATCACAAAGCCCACGCCACTGGAAGCTGCACCTTCCTCTCCCCTGCCCTCCCTCCAGCCCTAAGAGCCCCTGGAGATGGAGCACAGGGTTTCTTCTCCCACAACCAAGGGCAGCCCGCTCAGAATTTGGGGGATGGCTCCTCTCTTTCAGGGCTCGCTCTTTCAGGGCTCGCTGCCTCGGAGTGGGCTGCTCCGTCCCACCGAGCCAGCGGCCAGGCTCACTTAGCTGTGCAGACGCCGAGGCTGCCTGCCAATGCATGGGTCTGCGGGTCATGAGGCATACCTGCCCGACGAGGAGGCGGGGTCAGAGACAGCGTGGACCATGTCCATGGACAGAGCGTCCAGGACGCTGGTCAGAAACTCATGCTTCTTGGGGCCAGGACAACCTGAAAAAAAAAAAGTATGTGTTTTTCATTGTTCACAGAATTCACAAAGTATAACAACACTTTCTCTGTAGTGGAAAAAGACGTTGCTTTGCTGTTGTTGTTGCTGAGTGCCATCGAGTCAGGCGCGACTCATAGTGACTCTGTGTGCAACCGAATGAAACACTACCCGACACTGTGCCATACCTGGCACCATGTCGGTGCTCTTTTGCTGTTCCTGGAGTTTTCAATGGTTGATTGTTTTACGATTACTTCAAGAGTGGGCTGCTATGTCCTCCTTCCATTTTTGTGGTGCTGAGGATAGAACCCAGGGCCTCAGAGAGTGCAGAGCAGCACTCTACCAACTGAGTTGAATCCTAGACCAAACTGTGACTTTGTTGTTGTTAGGCGCCGTCGAGTCAGTATCCTACTCAGAGCGACCCTACGTACAACAGGAGAAATACTATTGTCAGTGCTTCTCTGCTGTTATAGGGTTTTCAATGGCAGATTGATTTTTGGGAGTGGGTTGCCAGGTCCCTCTCCCAAGCCTACAGCATCTGGTGTTCCCAGGCAGTCTCCCATCCAGGTACTAACCGGGCCCGACCCTGCTTAGCTTCTGAGATCTGACGGGATCGGATGCCATAGTGCTATGGCTGCAGGTAACTGTGACTTTAGTATTCAAAAATTAGTATGTTGGGCTACCTTCATATTGATGAGCTAATCTGAACACTTATAGTCACACTGGAACAGGTATGTATTACTTCTGAGTCACGGTCATTGTTAGTCTCCGTATCTAACGCTGGTTGAATTATGATGTAAGAATAAAATTCACAGGCATTAACATCTCCTGGATTTCCAGTGCAGCCATCCAAAATATCAGGGTCCCAACTTACTCATGAGGCCCCGGACACTTGGAAACATGTGGAAGCACAGGATCTCCCTTCTGGGGTCCACAGCGCTGGAGTCTAACCAGGCAAGCTGGGACCCAGAGGCTGCTCAGCCACAGCTCAGGCCACCTGGCACCAGTCTTAGCTGGAAGCAATGGGAAGCATCTATGCAGCTTTTCTCTTTGGAAATAGACCTTCACCTAACCACTGGCTCAGTCAGTGGCTCAGTCAGAAAGAATCAGTCTTCAAAAGCCCTGAGCTGGCACTGTATGGAGTCCTGGGCCAGCAGTGAATCAGCAACTCCATTTCTCTAACGCCCAGCATTCCCAGAAGCATCTGGGCAGCTCAGTGGTAGAACACTTGCCAGCACATGCAAGTTCCTGGGTTCAACCCCCTAGTATGGGAAAAAATATTTAACTTTTTATCTTTCAGAATAAATATGTTCTGTACCTTCTATCAAATACCCTTATGTTCAAAAGCAGAACTTTTTGTATAAAAATTACCGATTTCGATAATTTTGCTTATATGGTTTCTTCTTTTCCTTTTTTGTTCAAAAATACATTGGCACGTGTTCAGGTGACTCAATCACATTGCACATTCCTCCTCAGATCATTGCGAGGAACCGACCTTTCTCTCCGTGACCCCCATACTGTGAGTGGCCACCAGGAGGAAAGAGCACGTGGGAACGGAGGGCAGAGAGCAGGTTATCAGGAAAGAAGGCTGTGCCCTCGTGACCATGCCCGCCAGAGGTGGTACTCCTATGGGGGCTGAGCCCTGCCCTCAAAGGGGCCTGCGGGTCAGTGGCTGATGGGAGGGTGAGGATCTGTTCGCGGATGGCTCTTGTGACTTTGTGGGGAATCGCCAAGCTGATGAGACAGATTCAGCTTTCAAGCATCGAGCGGCGGCCTAAGGTCTTCGTTACCAGTGTTATGTTTACTTCTTATGTGCAGGAAAATATGCAGGTGAGAAGTGACTAAAAAAGAACAGATAACAAGAATATCCCTTCTCTAATGCTTCTGGCTTCCTCCTAGGCTCCTGCATGCTGTGTGACCCCAGTTACTCCCCACAATGCAATTGCTGATCATCTACTGTAGTTTTTTTGTCTTATATTTGTTATTGTTATTATTTGTTGCAGTACATGGGTGTTGAACCCAGGGCCTTGCACAGGTTTTGCAAGTGCTGTACCACTGGGCTGTACCCCTAACCCATCTTTTACTTTTTATTTCTTGCTGAGTTATGCAGGCTGCCTCTGACCTAGAACTCGCAATCCTCCAGCCTCTGCCTCACAGGTTGCTGGGATTACAGGTATGAGCCACCACATCTGGCTAATGTGATTCTAATTCCTCAGATTTGGAAGTCGGGTAATCTCTGGCCAGTAATTATCTGGGAAGCAATATGTCTTCTTCCTTGTCTGCTCCCCAAAAAACTTTGGGGAGGGGAAGGCAGCCTGTGCTGGTGGTGACTTTCAGGCACAGTTAGAGCGTTCACGGAGAGACTGGGCTCTCGCTAAGACCCCTGAGCTGCCTGAGCTTGAATTGAAAACAAACACAAAGAGTAGCAGACGTGGGCTGGAGAGCCTCTTACCAAGCCTGACCCCGAGGACCTGCGCTCTGCCACAGCGTGGGAGCCGAGAGCGCACTCAGAAGCCGCCTACCACATCCGACACACTCATCGGCCAGACTCCATACCACACTTTCAACCACTTATTGTACAGAATCTGGGAGCATTCCCGAAGGTAAAAGAGTGCATTTAAGAGTTGGGCATGGTGGCAGACGCCTGTCATCCCAATGGCTCCGGAGGTGGAGGCGGGAAGATCGCAAGTTTAAGACCAGAGGCAGTCTGCATTAGTTAGCAAGACCCTGTCTCAAAAAGTAAAAAAATGAGCTGGGGGTGCAGCTCAGTGGTCCAGCAATTGCAGAGCATGCAAGCGCGAGGCCCTGGGTCCAACCTACACTAACGCGCGCGCACACACACACACACACACACACACACACACACACACACAATAATAATGCATTTAAACCCAGTCAAAATGGTCTAGAAAATGAGGCGGTCTGCTGCCTTTCAGGGTTGTGGGAAAGGCTCTTCCTGTGACCTTCCTACAACTCCCCTGGGAGCTTGAAGAAAGGCAGCGGCCACTCTCCTTTGCCATAGGTAAAGGCAGTGTCACCAGAAGACTAATCAGAGACCTAGGATGACTTCTATGCACCAGGATTTTGTTTTATTTACTTTATCCCTTTAGCGCAAACCCGGGTCCCTGTGTCATGGAGGATGCTGGTTTTAGAGTTAGGAGCCCGCCCTGCAGAGCAGCACCCATCACGAACATCTGTGAGCACGTCATGACAGACGTGCTTCTCACAATGACACGCTCTTCAGCCACCGTGGGATAGGAGGGCTCCCATACCTCACCTGCAGACCTGTTCGTTGTGATCTGCCCCTGCCGATTTGCGCTTTACAAACGCCATGGAGCCCACAGTGAACAGAGCTCCCGCCTCAACACCCTGGAGAAAAAGCAAAACGTTTTCCAATCTTCAGATGAAAAGAAAATCACTGTCTCGTGTTAACTCTTTCTCTCTTCTTCTGTGTGCCTATAGTTCAGTATTTCTGTTCTTGTTTCCATACTTCTCTGGGTGTTTTTCCGTGGCTTTGAGCGCCGACCTCACTGGCAGCCCGCTGCACAGACCTCAGCATCTGCGCCCCGTCTTCTCCACCCAGCGGGAGGGGGAGGGAGGATGCTGGGTTCTTCCTGGGCCGTGTAGCCTGGCAGACTGGCGGTTGATGGTAGCCCAGCAGGGCCTGACGAGGCCGTCCTGTTCCAGAGAGGTGGCAATCACCACCCCTAGCCTGCATCTGCCCTGTAAGGGCTCAGAGGAGGGCAGGGCAAGCCGGCTGCTCTTCCCCAGGGGTGGCACAAAGATCTACAACAAGAAATCCCTGGAAGAGCCAAACTGCGTCCCAGGGGCGGGCACATAGTTGTGTTTTTTTTCCACATGGGTGGTTTGAGGATCTCCTTCAAGTCAGGCAGGGACTTTTCCTTCCAACTCCTGCTTCCCTACCTTCACTGCCAGGGGTCGGCCACAATGTTACCACTTGCACATCTCTTGTGATGAATTTAAGAAAGAATATAAGGCTTTCCAGGCTGGGATTTAGCTCAGTTGGTAGAGCACCGTGCTGCAGTCTCTGAGGTCCTGAGTTCAATTCCCAGCACCACAAAAATGGGAGAAGGACCTGGCAATCCACTCCCAAGGCAATCCCGAGACAGTCAGCCATTGAAAACCCTACGAGGGTCGCTATGAGTCGGACTCAACTTGACGGCACCCAACAACAACCACATAAGGCTTTGCAAGATGTATGTAACAAACCTCTAAAAACAAATTCGCGTTGTCATAGAAAATGAGCTTCCACACCGTGAGCACCATTTCCACTCATAAGTTGTATTTTGAGTGTCAGTGACCTTGGCTTGGTTTTGGGTAAAGGAGCAGCTTTGCTACATGATTAGGGTACTGTCAGGCACTGAGGTCTGTAGTGAAACATGACTTCTGTTGCTTCCCGAGTGCCTGTCCCCAAGTGAGTTGTTGACGAAGCCCCCCTTGCCGTTGGGGTCACTTCCCTGACCCCAAGTCTTCCCTCTCCCCTGTCCTCCAAGGTTCTCGGTCAGATCTCCCTGACCTGTGACCTCTAACTGAGGGAACAGAGTGGCCGGCCCCTCAGGGAGCTGGAGACCATGGGAAAGGGTAGCAGCTCCGGGCAGATGGGCCACAGAAAGTCGGAGAAGGGGGAGATTGGGGACAGGACTGAGCTGAGACCCATCAGGGGGCCACACCAAAATGAGCCCCTGAGTCAGGAAGGCACTTTAGTGACCTAAAGTCACACAATGATGAACTCCTCAGAAGTCTAGACACAAAGGCATACAGATAGACACAACAATCCAGGGGTGATGGAGACCCTGTGCTGCTCCAGAGAGAATCAATGCTGCTTAGTCCAGGGCCTCCTGAGCCTGCAGTCAGCCTCATTCAGGCTCCTGGAGGTCACACCAGGGGGCCCGGTGGAATGGAGAACAGGACAGTTTCCGCAGTCTCTGCAACCTTATGCCTTTTTTATTTTTCAAATTTTGAAACAGAATGAAGAATGAAAGTAGGAAAATGTGCTTTCCTGAGCCGATGGGCCTATGAACCTGCCAAGGGAAGCTGGGTGGCACAGTGGTGCACCTCAACTCACACCAGATGTTGTTGTCAGGTGCAGTCAAGTCAGGTCCGACTCACAGAGACCCTCTGTACAACAAAACGAAACATCCCCAACACTGTGCCAGGCAGAAGATCTTTTCTATGTTTAATTCCATTGCTGCAGCCACTGTGTCAATCCATCTAGTGGAGGGTCTTCCTTTTTTCTGTTGCCCTGCCACTCTCCCAAATGTGATGTCCTTCTCCAGGGATTGATCCCTCCTGACTACATGTCCAAAATACATCAGATGAATCTAGCCATTCTTGCTTCCAAGGACCACTCTGGTTGCACTTCTTCTAGAACAGACCTGTTGGTTCTTTTGGCAGTCCATGGTGTATTCGATATTCATCTCCAGTACCATAATTGAAAAGCATCAATTCTTCTTCTGTCTCCCTAATTCAACGTCCAGCATTCACAAGCATAGGATGCAACTGAAAATACCATGGCATGAGTCAGGCACACCTTCATCTTCAATGTGACAGCTTTACTTTTCAACACTTTAAAGAGGTTTTTTGCAACAGCTTTTCCCAAAGCAATGAGTCTTTTGATTTCTTGACTGCTGCCTCAAGAACAATTACTGGTGTAAAAATCAATTCTCAATGCAAAAGTTAATTTAAGCTTGGATATCTGGGCACAGTGGTGCACACCTATAATCCCCACGACTAAGTAAGTAGACACAGAGATGGCAAGTTCCAGGCATCCTGCACAACTTAGCAAGACCTTGTCTTGTAATAAAAAGTAAAAAGTGGGTGGGAGTGCAGCTCAGTAGTAGAGTACGTACAAAGCATGCGTGAGGCCCTGGTTAAATCCCCCAGTGCCAAAAAAAAAAAAAAAAAAATTAAGCTTTGATAAATACTACAAGGGCCAGGTGCAGTGACTCATGACCAGGATCCCAGTAACTCAGGAAGCAGAGGCAGGAGGATGGCAAGTTCCAGGCCACAGGCAGCCCATGCAATTCAGCATGACCCTGTCTCAGGAAAAAAAAAATGAGAGGGGGCTGAGAGTGCAGCTCAGTGGTTGCAGGGCTTGCAAAGAATGCACAAGACCCTGGGTTCAGGCCCCAATACCAAAAAAAAGAAAAAGGAAAGAAAGAAAAGAAAAATCAAGCAAGCAAGCAGGAGGGAGGGAGGAAGGGAGGGAGGGAGGGAGAGAGAGAGAGAGAGAGAGAGAAAGGAAGGAAGGAAGGAAGGAAGGAAGGAATACAAGATGTACCTGCCTCATTGATTGTTGTTGCCCCCCTAGAATGATGCAAGTTTGCACCGTATGCTGGAAGAAGCCAGGCAACTCACAGAAGGTTGCATCTCACAGAAGCACAAGGTCTAGCCCCGTCTTGGAAGTTGCTTCAGCACCAGGTTGGATTTTTGTCTTTACATCTGGACACGCCTCCCACAGCCAAAACACAGTGCGCCCAGATGACAGTTTGATGAATGAGTTATGAAACTCTGGCTGAATCTAAACAAAGAATTCTCTGAACCAAATACTCTGACAGGGGCAATGTTCCCACAAGCCACGCCCTCAGAATCCCGGTCCGCTGTAGTGCACACATTTCCCATCCGGATTTGTACACGAAGCCAGGTCTACACAAAGTAAATGTGCATGGAGAAAAACATGCAGGATTCATTTTCTCCTAAAAACCCTTTCTCTGTCCTGTGCTCTCAGCCCTTTGTCTACACTTTGGATTCTTCTCTCTGAGTCTCGGTGGAATGACCAGGAAGCAGACACTTCAGGGTTCAAAGCTGTGCTTTTGAGGGATTGGGAAGCCTGAGGCAGTTAACCCTTCCTGTTGAGTTCCTTTTGTCTATTGCATCCTTGGATAGGGAAACCTACCCAGAAACACCAGCGAGCCGCAGAGCTGACCCCACAGCCAAGACATTCACAAAGGCGTTCACAGCAAAGACACAGAAAAGAAAGCAAACGCGGGGGAGGCTGACAGCAAACGTTCCCGATTCACACATTTCCAGCCTCTGTCCCCCTGTCACTGTCCCCTCTGTCGTCACTTCAGTGCAGAGGGGCAGAGCGAGGTTCACAGCCACACTGCTGCGGACCGTCAGCTCCCGACAGAACACCGCATGCCCCTCCTGCCAGCCTGACTCCTCTGCCAACTGTGCAGTCTCCCTGCTCTGCCCAAAGCCTCGCTTCCAGACGGCTCCACGTCACCCTCAGCCAGCGGCCCCCACCTCCATTGGTCCAAAGGGCAGAGCTAATGACAACAGTAACAAAGCAACAGTCACTGCCTGTCATGGGGAACCTTAAGGAAACCTCACCTGTCACCGTCTAACTCGGTGACACCGCTTCTGGAAGTCAAGTCCTGCCACAGGAACCGGGGGCTCATGGTGTGAAGTGGGTTCTCAGCACTGAACTGTGGTCGGGATAGAGCCACGCTCATCCAGGTTCTCAGCACTGAACGATGGTTGTGATAGAGCCACACTCGTCCAGGTTCTCAGCACTGAGCTGTGGTCGGGATAGAACTACATTCGTCCAGGTTCTCAGCACTGAACCGTGGTTGCAATAGAGCCATGTTTGTCCAGGCTCTCAGTGCTGAACTGTGGGTGCGATAGAGCCACACTCGTCCAGGTTCTCAGCACTGAACGATGGTTGTGATAGAGCCACACTCGTCCAGGTTCTCAGCACTGAACTGTGGTCAGATAGAGCCACGTTCGTCCTTCATATATTTGTTTGAAATCACTTACTGCCAGGCAGGCCCAGCATCGTTCTCAGGACGAGCCTTTGGCCCTGCCTTCCTGCACATGGCTGGTCACCGCTGTGTGTACCACCAGCCTGCCAGGCCAGAAAGGGACCAGGTCAGTTTGCAGACCTGCAGGGCAGGGAGCCTGTCCCATGCCTCCTGGGCCAGGTAGGACGACTGTGCCTTCCACTGAGCCCCTGGAAAGGAGGCCTCCCAGGCAGTCACCGCAGGGCCTCGGGAGCAGAAGGAGGCTGAGGGAAGCAGGGTTTCTTTTTTTTTTTTTTTTTTTTTTTGCGGTCCTGGGGGTTGAACCCAGGGCCTCGTGCCTGCATGCTCTGCAAGTGCTGG
Source organism: Pedetes capensis (assembly GCA_007922755.1). NCBI lineage: Eukaryota > Metazoa > Chordata > Mammalia > Rodentia > Pedetidae > Pedetes > Pedetes capensis. The sequence continues at coordinate 3,465 of VMDO01023386.1, read as the reverse complement.
ACCACTGAGCTGCGCCCCCAGCCCATGTTTTTTTTTACTTTTTGAGACAGGGTCTCGCTAAGTTATGCAGACTCTGGTCTTGAACTTGCGATCTGAGGGAAGCAGTTTCTAAACGAAGGCGCCCTCGCTGGTGTTTCACAGGCTATGCCTCCCTGAGCTCTTAGGCTGAATCACTGGGCACTGGGAAGCTTCCGAGCCTGGTGGAGGCCGGCAGCAGAGAAACTGCAGAGGAGAGCATCGGCCCAGCGTCCTGCGGTTCAGCTCTTGCTGCTCGGCGACCTCTGACCAGCACAAAGGGACGTTGTGCATAAGAAGATAATAAAAGTCAGATAAGAAGACACAAGTCTTAGAAAGGTGTGATTCCAGAGAGAACTACCTCCCTACTCCTGAAGCCAAACAAGGTGACAGGAAACCAGGACCGCAGGCCCTCGACGCCCCTCACCTGGCTCCGGGCCCACAGACTGACTGAAGGCCACGGATGCCTTCTCGCACAAACACTCGCAGGCCAGCTCTCAAGGCAGCTGTGGCTTCTCCCACACCTGTGTCATCCAGATTCCCTAATGCAGGACCCCCAGCCCGCGGGCCGTGGACTGTCAGAACTGGGCCACGCAGCAGCAGGTAGCGGCCCATGAGCACATGAACCTCATCTGTCTCTAAGGCTGCTCCTATCACCCACCCCATCCGCCTGAGCTCCACCCCCAATCTGTGGAAAGGTCTTCTTCCAGGAAACCGGTCCCTGGATTCAAAAAGTTGGGGCCACAGCCTTAACGGACGACACTGGATCTCACCCCTGATGTTTTCATCTGGACCCAGACGTCATGAACAAGCTTCCACCTTGACCCATTGGTTGGCTTTCAAATGGTAAGTGTGAGGCCCCACACCCCAACCCCAGGTGGGAAGACAGGGGTGGTGGGGGCCATGCCTCCCATCTCCCTGGCTGTTGGGGATTTTTAAAATGTACCCCATAACTAGGGTCCCTCATACTAGCATGAGGGACTGACCTCTAGGTGACCCCAGGGCCACATTCCACTCACTCACTCCTACCCCTCCCATCGAGTGAGCAAAGATGGCCCCTGACCAGCCTGACCAGCCTCAACTATCTCAATTTTGATTGGCTACCCCTAGCACCTCAGTTAAATAACTGCCCCTACCTGGCAGGTATGACAGTTTACCTGCTATACCTGTCAGGAATGTGCCCTGATTGGCTAACCCCAGCACACATTCCCCTCCGGGACCCTATATAAGCAGGGACCCAGACCCCGCTTTACCTTTCACCTCTCACTATCCTTCACCTGCTGTCTAGAACCCATCACCTCGATCCAGCTCTCCCCAATCCAGCGGAAGATCTCCAAGCAAGCCTACGCATCAAGACCAGGGGCCCCGAAGTGCCAAAGGCTACAAGCAAGCCACGAAGAGCCCCCCAATTCCTCCCACCCTTGGGAAGGAGGGAGGCAGAGAAGGCAAGCTGCGAGAGTCAAGACCACCAGACCTCCAGCCCAGCAGAACACCAGCTGCCTGTAGCTGTGCCTTTAAGGCTGAGCTGTTCCACCAGTGAGCCTGCAGCATTCGATGCTGCAGGCTTAGAGCTGGCACTTGAGCCCTTGACAGGGGCTGCTTGCTGGTTGTACCCCACTTGAGGAGCAACCCCATAAACCTTCCCTCTCCTGTTTCCCGCAGAAGATCTCCCGAGGGCCTTCTTTGGCACCTCCAGCCACTATACCAGCCTGGCCCAGTGGGTCCCCGATACCCAGTCAGTGCCAGGGCAAGGCTCTGACCTCTGCCGGGCTTGAGCAGAACCCCAACACCTGGCCTCAGGGCCTGGGCTGGGTTCACAGAGGCAGGAGTTCACAGGAGCCAGGCACTCTGGAGCAGGCTGCAGAACACGCCTGCAGAGGCCCAGGGATCCTCTAGACCCAGCCTCCAGCCTTCCCTGTTTCCTGCAGGGAAGCAGCAATGTCAGGACATGGTAGGCGCAGGATCAGCCATTTCTTGGCCTGGATTTGCAGCAGTGGAGCTGTGTCCTTGAGGGCACCTGTCTAGAGGCCGCCTTGACCTTGTGCCTTGATCTCTGGGGCCTGGGCAGTTAGCCCTTCCTGTTCAGTTCCTTTTGTCTGCTGCATCTTTGGATATGAAAACCTACCCGGAAACATTGGCCAGCTGCGGAGCTGACCCCACAGCCAAGACATTCACAAAGGCATTCACAGCAAAGACACAGGGAAAAGAAAGCAAACTTGCGGGAGACTGACAGCAACCGCATCCCGTTACTGCTGTCTGAGTCCCTGCGGACAGACCTGCCCAGGGAGAGGCCCAGGAGGGTGTGTCAGCATGTGGCCCTCCCCCTCTCCTCCCCATCCTGCGGTTGGCTGCGACACCCCCACGTGAAACCCACCCTGGGCTGAGCACGGTAAGCTTGTAAAGGACTCCTGGGGATTGGGTTCACAGCACCGCAGGACAGCTGGAAGCACACGCTCCACTCCAGGGAGCACTCGGCCTGGAGTTGCTGGAGGACGCAGTGGGGCGGGGCCCTGGCAACTCAGTCACACATGACAGGTGCCAGCCCTACCATTGCCAAATGCCATTCTCACACAGAACTGCGCACAAATCCGGAGGAGAGACGTTGACTCATGAGCAAAGCCTTGTGTTTATTTCCTTATGATTGCTGCTGTTGTTAGGTGCCATGGAGTCGTGTTCAACTCATAGCAACCCTCATGGGTTTTTCAATGGCTGATTGTTTCAGGATTGCCTTGGGAGTGGGTTGCCACATCCTTCTCCCATTTTGGTGGTGCTGGGAATCGAACTCAGGACCTCAGAGACTGCAGAGCAGCGCTCTACCAACTGAGCTAAATCCCAGCCCCCTTCCTTATGATAAACCTCCTGGAATGATCCGAAGTCCTTTGTAAGCCTAACCAGCAACACCTTTTACTAATCCAGGAAACAGTCTGCTTAGCCAGATGTATGCTTGTTAAACCTACCGTCAGACAGAAGAACTTAACATAAAGCAGTGATTAAAATAAAGCTTATGAAAACACCGGCCCTGAGAGCTGGACAGGCACACGGAGGGCCGAGGCCTGAGAACAGCACTCAAGCAGAATGCGATGAACAAAGTCCTTTCTTCCCCGCCTCCTCTCTCACTCCCATAAACACAGATGCTCACTTCCCTCCTCATAGGATTTTGCATTAACACCATGCTCAGTGCATATCAAATCTCCCACGTCGACAATAAGTAGCTCATGTCTGGGATCTGCCTTGCGAATGCTGTTTGTCCTGCTGGTTATTTATCACCCACAGCAAGGCCCATGATTGCAGTGTAATAAAATCCTTCATGGGTGTTTGACCACCTCCCGTGGTACCTGAGAAAACCCTGGGTGTCAAGGTCGAAGTAAACGGAGTCCCAACGTGAAGAGGGGGAAGGGTCTTCCCAGGGAGCTGTTTATCTACTGTGTCAACAGAGCCCATGCCGCACCC
>VMDO01023385.1:0-31707 GCA_007922755.1 Pedetes capensis | reverse complement strand
GTTAGGTGCCATCGAGTCAGTATCCGACTCATAGCGACCCTCTGTACCACAGGGGAAACACTATTGTCAGTGCTTCTCTGCTGTTCATAGGGTTTTCAATGGCAGATTGATTTTTGGGAGGGGGTTGCCAGGTCCTTCTCCCAAGCCTACAGCTTCTGGTGTTCCCAGGCGGTCTCCCATCCAGGTACTAACCAGGCCCCACCCTGCTTAGCTTCCAAGATCTGACGAGATCGGATGCCACAGGGCTACAGCTGCAGGCTGTGGGAGGCATAGGTCATGGTATTCTTTACTGTTCATTACTACGGAAGTATTTACTTTCGAATAAGAGATGATAACCAACACTTGATGCATTACCACAGTTGAAATCACCAGTATGACCACATCCTGAGGTAGAATGGATATAACTGTATTTTGGTTTCCAAGAGACATGTGGCTATTTCTTCTGGAAAATAGCCCAGCCACTGCCTGGTTATGACGTATTTGGTGATAACAGGAGAAACTGTAAAGTTCAGCCTTGAACTGTTACTGAGCCTGATTTTCCAGTGAGACCAGCAAGAGTTCAAATTGTGAGCCATGTTGCACAAATTTTGAGTTCATATGGATTCATATCACAGTGATTTTTACAGTGTTGTGTGATACCACAGCTCTGATTTTTTTCAGCTGTTCCAGCTCTGGCAAAATATGTTATGATCATTAAATTTTATTTTGTTCCAAAGATGCAAGGTCATCAAGACAATTAAAAATATCTATTCATTTTTGCAGCTTTCCTAGTAATTTAACTCCACTTTTCCAAGCATATAATTTTATCACAGAGGTTTTATGAAAAGTAATGTGTCTTAAAACGTAGCACATCCAGATATCTAATGTTGCTGCCACTTGATAGACTCAGGTATTAGCCTGCTTTATATAAACCACAGGTCTGTCACATGTTAATTATAAGATATTTTGCCTATCTCAGTGACTTCCTTATCCAAAAAAATACAGAAGAGGTTATAATGGTTCTTAATAAATTATTATGGGGCTAAATGAATTAACAATGCAATGATTGCTATACAGGATAAAGTAAGTACTAAGTATCCATCATAATTATTTTACATATTATAAATGTCTCAGCTTTCACCTCTGGTTTTTCTGATTTTGTATCTTACTTTTAGACTATGGTACAACTCTTTCCCTCCAAGTCTTCTTACATCAGACTTTCTGTGATGGTCTTTATTCAATTCTAGAGAATAAACCATCATCTCTGGTCTGTTATCTTGAAAATCCCTGGCAAGAAGTAAGGAAGAGGGAACAAAGTTTTAAAGGAAGCAGGAGAGCTTTGGGGATTTACCAGCTTTCTTCAAAGCACAGGTCTAAGTAAAGGAAACATATAATATCCACCAGGGGGTGCTTGTTTTGTATGGGTTGGTGAATGTTGTCCAGCCTAGGAAAGATTCTTAGAGGTCTGAGGGGAACAGATACTAGAGTAGTGTGGTATTGATTATGAGGTAGAATTTTGAGTTTGGTGCTGCTTGCATGATTATAGAACTATTTTGAAAGGCTGAAATAACATAAGGAAGTTTTAGTAGAACTTCTAGAAGAATGTTTAAATTCCATATAACAGAAATATTTAACTATCCTCTCTGTTAAGTTTTACTCCTCACCCTTTTCCCCTTCACACTTACTCACCTAGCCCAAGTAACTGCTTATTTGTGTGTTTTATTTTGTATGCTGAAAGCTGTATAGTGTAAAATCCATTACAATTTCTGTTTTTTTCTTTTTGAGTAAGAAACTATGTATTGCCTTTGTTACAAACAGAACCAAACAATTCCATGTTTAATTCAATAAATACAACCCCGATATATAAATATTTCCTCCATCATTTGCATTCCTTAAATCAACTTTAGCAATTTATCCTCATTGTTTATAATATGTTGTTGTTGTTGTTAGGTGCTGTCCAGTCGGTATCCGACTCATAGCGACCTTCATAGGGTTTTCAATGGCTGACTGTTTGGGGATTGCCTTGGGACTGGATTGCCAGGCCCTTCTCCCATTTCTGTGGTGCTGGGAATTGAACTCGGGACCTCAGAGACTGCAGCGCAGCGCTCTACCAACTGAGCTAAATCCCAGCCCCTGTTTATAATATAGACTCCACTAATAAGATACACATATACCTGTGGGCTTTTGCCCAGACAGCACAGATGAAAAAGTGGTTTAAGAAATAGATTAGGATGGACTAATGACTTTGTTACTGATAAGTACTTATTAAAAACAAGCATTTTATGAAATTTAGAAAATTAAACTAGCCCTTACTTTAAAGGAAAATTAAACAATTCTTTTAGGAATGTATGGGTTTGAAATACATTTAAAATCTTATTTCATTAATATAATTACCATTCAAAACTAACTTACATAGAGTATCTCAATTTGTTGCTCATGGGATATGATCGCTCTTAGTTTAAAATTACATTATACTCAGGAAAGCTTCAAACTATCAGGTTAGTTTGTTTGACAGATTGTTAGATTAGTCTTCTAATTCACTGAAATGTCTATTACAATTTTCAAAAGAATTGAGTATAATGAATTAGAGAGCTAATCTCAACAATTTATCACTCAAATGAGGACATCACACTTAGCAGAATAATCAAGTCTAGTAGCTCATTACTAGCATTTTCTTTATAAAAACATATAAAATATTTTCTATTTAATGCCTTAGATATTTAAATGGACTTAAAGTATACTAAGGAACTGCTCTATTTTTAAACGGAAATTGCTCATAAGCCTGCTGTACATTATTTATGTGAAGTTCTTCTAATATTCACAAATAGATATTATAATGCTTTGATAAATAAGAACAGATATATATATGTATATATATATGTATATATGTATGTACACTCAAGCTGTAAAATTTTAAATATCAGAAAATCTAGAAACAATTACAGCTAGATTTTTTTCACTGTGACTATATTTCATTCAAATAACAATAGTAGCAAATGTTTATGTATATTTTAAATAATAGCAGAGATATTTAACTGAAATTAATTGACCTTTTAAATTCTCAAATATCAGTGTAGTTTATAAAGACATTTTGAGTTGGAGAGATTTATAGGCAAACATAGGAGACTAAATTACAACATAGTATATTACCAGAATATTCACAATGAAGAGAAAATGGCAACAATAATAAAAGTAAGACTAATCCTGTTTTAAGCCAAAATAATATATTTCCAGTCCTGGGTCTTAGGAATCAATATTGAATCATCAGAGAGGTTAGCTGGTTGTGTCAATATACACCTAAGCTTGCAGTTTATTTTTCTGCTATTGTTCTTTATTTTAAACCAAGTTGTTTTACAAATTCTGACATATGTATATGACCTAACACTCTTCTGATAAAACATCTACCCAAAGTCGTGTAAAGTACATCCTTTTCTTTTTCCTGCAGGTATCCCTCTTCTTTATTCTCATTCTCTGCAGCTACATCACATCACCACTGGGAACTCAGGCCTCCCTGTATCAGTCAGGGTCCAGAACTGTAATCCACTGAAGAATGAATGACATTGAAGCTGCTTGTCTATGTAAATTTTAGATGGCCTTTGTCCTACCTGCAGTGTTTCACATTCTGCCTGCCAATCAGAATGTTATACTATGTATCCAAAAATCTAATCTACACAATTTTATAGAATCTAAATGTACAGTTGTTTGGTATGTTTTTTTTTTTTCCAGGTAGCTCTCATTCAGTGTGTTTTAGTTCCTCGTGTTTTGTGGGTTTTGATTTTAAGATTATGTTTTCTGAGATTTTAGCTGTAATGATTCTCTGAGGCCTGGATTGAAAATATATCCTTTCTGAAAACATGCATCTTTTCTTTTTTTCTTGAGTACGTTGACCAAAATCAGAATTACTCTAAAATAATTATTGACCTAGGGTCTTTTGAAACCCCAAATAATTTCAGTTAAATTTGCAATCTCAGAATATTAGAAGACACATTTATCTTTTTTCACAGAAAGACAAATTTCAAATACGAAATTATCTGTTATTCCTCTTGGCATGATTTCTTCCCTAGTTTAACAATTCAGTAATCACATACTTTTCCATGTTTTAACCTTTTGCACAGATTTCCAGTGGTTTTTCCAATCTTTCCTGGACCCTAGGCTTCTACATAGCTCTTACAATTTTATGTTATCAGGGATCAGCTAATATTCTTTGATAGATTCAGCCTTAACTTACTGAGGTCACATTCATTTTTGGACCCTGTGGGATACCTTTCTTTTCTTGAAAACTAATTATGGATTTACAATTTTTTTAAAAATCCATTATATTGAGGTGTTTGGTAGTTCAGAATAGCTACCTTCAAGATAACTAGAAATATTATGTGTATATGTGTCCTCAAACTCAGATATAAGGGTACTATCTAAATTTTTATGTTACTTTAAGAAATTTTGTAATGACTATGAAATTTCCTATCTGAATTGGTGAAAATTTTAGGAGAAAGGGAGAAGGAAGCCTTTATGCCTATGGCTGTAGTGTCAATCCATTACAGAGATCCCTGCATTGGTTACTCATTTCTTCCTGGTCTCCAAGAAATATCTATTCTCCTATTTCACTCAATACCATCAGCTCTGATGGGTATGCACTTTCAATGCCATCATTCATGATGTTGTTGTTATTGTTGTTGTTAGGTGCCCTCAAGTCGGCATCCGACTCTTAGCGACCCTACGTACAACAGGGGAAACACTATTGTCAGTGCTTTCCTGCTGTTCATAGGGTTTTCAGTGGTGGATTGATTTTTGGGAGTGGGTTGCCAGGTCCGTCTCCCGAGCATGCAGCACCTAGTGTTCCTCGACAGTCTCCCATCCAAGTACCAACCAGGCCCGACCCTACTTAGCTTCCAAGATCTGACAGTATTGGATGCCACAGGGCCATGGCTGCAGGCTTATTTGTGATACTGAATGCAAATGTTGCTTGTCCTTACATGTGCCACACTGCCATCAACCCCAAAATTTTTCCATTTTGGGGGGAAATCCATCAATGATCTTTAACATTTACTTGTACTAAACTAAAATTTCCTTCCTGTGTCTATAATAAAATGTATAATTAGACTCCTATCTTTCAAAACTGATTCATTATTCTGATGTCTGCCTTGCTATTATCTAGGCACTAGCCCATTCCTAGATCATCCTAGACTTGTTTTTACTAGAAGACTTTGAAAGTTATTTAAAATATACAATGAGAAAACAATTTTTAAATTTTAAAAAATTTCATAGAAGTATAACCAATATTTTGACCATATTTGCTAAAATATTTATCTGATACATTCACCATTTGTATAAAGTATCAAATCTAGTATAAATTAGTTTATAGTTGCATATCTCTTTTGGTAAATTTTACATTCTATTACTTCAGTATATCTGTGATTTCAATATGACAGATATTAAATTATTTTATATTTTCCCTGTTATTCTTATTTCTTTAATTATATTTTACATTAGTTATATTTCAAATTGAGCTGTTAAATAGCACAAAACAAGGCTCCAAGACTGATGGAATACCAATTGAGATGTTTCAAGAGGCAGATGCGGCACTGGAAGTACTCACTTGTTTATGCCAACAGATTTGGAAAACAGCGACTTAGCCAACTGGCTGGAAGAGATCCATATTTGTGCCTATTCCCATAATAGGGATGTAAATGAATAAGGAAATTATTGAACAATATCATCAACATGAAGGTAAAATTTTGGGAAACATCATTCAAAAGCAACTGCAACATTATATAAATAGGGAACTGCTGGAAAATCAAGCTGGATTCAGAAGAAGGCATTGGACCAGGGACATCATTGTTTTTATTTTTTTATTGGAAATTTTTAATGTACACATTAATGTGATTCATTCTGACATGCTTTTGATTGTGACATTTCCATATATGTATTTTGTTATACATTACACAGATATGTTCCCCTTACCCTCTTGTACACTTCCTTTCCCCATCCCAATGCCCCACCAAAGACTTCTCTTCCATATGCTTGTCTTTTTATGTAATATTTTTCTATATATCCTTGGATCCCAAGTATGTTTAAGATAGAAACTTTTTCTGTAGTGAACTTTCTTTTTACATTGTCAGTACTATTACATGGAATATCTAGCCCATCTATATTAATACCATTCTTTGGTATTATTGGTGCTAGTATAATTATTTCCAGGATTACTAAAGTTGGGCTGTTCACCCTGAGGTCACTCCCTTCCCCATTCCACATTCCTCCTTCTTCCTCCTCTCACTCCTCTCCTCTCCCAGGATTTCCTCATTTTGCTAGATTTCTCCCTCCTTTTTTGCTTTCCCCAAATTGTGCCTTCTCCACTAGGTCGACCTTAGCTTTATTTTATTTTATTTTTTTTATTATGTTCCGACCTCTATATAGGATTTTTTCCTTCTTATAATTTTGATTTAGTTCCCACATATAAGTGAGAAGATGTGGTATTTCTCATTTTGAGCTGGTGTTTGTTCACTTAAAATAATTTTCTCCAATTCCATCCATTTTGTGGCAAATGGCATTATTTCATTCTTTTTTTTTTTTTTTTGATTGCTGGAGTAGTATCCCATTGTGTCTATATACCATTGTTTTTTTATCCATTCTTCTGTTGATGGGTACTTTGGTTGGTTCCGTATCCTTGCCATTGTGAAAAGTCCTGCAGTGAACATGGAGATTCAGGTGTCTCTGTGGTATGATGACACATCTCCCTTTGGGTAAATTCCCAATAGTGTTATAGCTGGGTCATGTGGTAGATCTATTTTTAGTTTTTAAGATACCTCCATAAAGATTTCCAAAGTGATTGGACTAATTTACAACTCCACCAGCAGTGTAAGAGTGTCCCCTTTTCTCTGCAACCTCTCCAGCATTTGTTGTTATTTGTTTTATTGGTGTTGGCCATTCTTATTGGTGTAAGGTAGAATCAGAGTTGTTCTAATTTGCATTTCCCTAATGGCTAGGGATATTGAGCATTTTTTCATGTGTTTCATGGCTTTACCAGCCTCTTCATTTGAGATCTATCTGTTCAGTTCATTTGCCCATTTGTGTATTGGGTTATTTGTTTTCTTGGGCATTTTTTTCTTAAGTTCTTTATAAATTCTGGTAATTAGACCTCGTCTGATGTATAGGATGTGAAATTTTTTTTCCATTCAGTGGGGATTTCCTTGACTCTCTTAATTGTTTCCTTTGCTGTATAGAAGCTTTTTACTTTCATGTAATCCCATTTATCTATTCTTGTTGCAATTTCTTGAGCAATTGGAATCCTATTAAAAAATACTCTCCTATGCCTATATGTTGGATATTACCTGTCCTATCTTCTAATAGTTTTAAAGTTTCTGGTTTTATGTTGAGGTCTTTTATCCATCTTGAGTTAACCCTCATGCATTTTGAGAGATGCAGGTTGGTCTTCATTTTTCTCTAATCAGATGTCCATGTTTCCCAGCACCATTTATTGAAAAGGCTATCTTTTTTCCAGTTTACTTGCTTTGCTCCTTTGTTGAATATTAGGTGGCTATAGATGTTTTGAGGTATTTATGGATCTTCTATTCTGTTCCACATGTCTTCGGGCCTACTTTTGTGCTAGTACCAAGCTGTTTTTGACACCACTGCCCATAGTATAGCTTAAAGTCAGGGATTTTGATTCCACCTGCACTAGTTTTGCAGCTTAAGAGTGTTTTGGCTCTACATGGTCTTTTTGATTCCATATGAATGTTTGGATAGTTTTTTCTATTTCTGTAAAGTCAGTCAATGGAATTTTAATTGGAATTGCATTAAATCTATAAATTGCTGTTGGTAGGATAGCCATTTTTACTATATTGATTCTCCTTATCCAAGAGCAGGGAATGTCCTTCCATTTTATAGTATCCTCTGCAATTTCTTTCTTTAATGTTTTGAAATATTCCTTGTAGAGATCTGAAGGGTCTTTGGTTAGATTGATCACAAGGTACTTAATTTTCTGGTGGGCTATTGTGAAAGATATTGTTTCTGTAATTTCCTTCTCTTCCTGGTTACATTTGGTGTAAAGAAAAGCCTTTCATTTTAGTTTGTTGATTTTATATCCTGCCAGTTTGCTGAAGGAGTTGATTAGATCTAAAAATTTTCTGGATGAAGTTTTGGGGTCTTTTAGGTATAGGATCATGTCACCTGCAAATAAGGATAGTTTGACCTCTTTGTTGCAAATCTGTATCCCTTTGGTTTCTTTCTCTTCTCTGACTGCCGTGGCAGGGAGTTCAATTGCTATGTTTATGTTAAATAGAATGAGAAAGAGTGGACATCCTTGCCTTGTTCTGGATCTAAGAGGAAATGGTTTCAGTTTTTCTCCATTTAATTAATGTTTCTCCATTTAATATAGGGGCTGGGATTTAGCTCAGTTGGTAGAGTGCTGCTCTGCAGTCTCCAAGGTCCCAAGTTCAATTCCCAGAACCGCAAAAAATGGGAGAAGGACGTGGCAACCCACTCCCAAGGCAATCCCAAAACAATGTGCCATTGAAAACCCTGTGAGGGTCGCTATGAGTCGGACATGACTCGACAGCAAACAACAACAACCATTTAATATAATATAATGTAGTCAGGAGATATCAATCCCTAGAGAAAGACATCATGTTCGGGGAGTGGCAGGTCAATGAAAAAAAGGAAACCCTCCACTAGATGGATTGACACAGGGTCTGCAACAATGGGCTTAAACACAAATAAGATTGTTTTCCTGGCACAGAATTGGCAAGTGATTCAATTTGCTGTACATTGGGTTGCTATGAGTTGGACTCCACTCAACGGCACCTAACAACAACAACAACTGTAGGTCTGTCATAGATGACTTTTATGATGTTAAGCTATTTGCTTGTTATACCTGTCTTCGCCAGAGTTTTTGTCATGAAAAGGTGTTGCAGGGACATCATTGTTGATGTTAGATGGATATTGGTTGAAAGCAGAGAATACCAGAGAGATGTCTGTCTGTATTTTATAGACAATGCAAAGGCATTTGATTGTGCAGATCAAAAGAAATTATAGGTAACATTGTGAAGAATGGGAATACCAGAGCACCTAATTGTTCTCATGAGAAATCTGTACCTGGACCAAGAAGCAGTCATATGAACAGAACAAGGGAATACATCTTGGTTTAAAGTCAGGAAGTGTGTGCATGAGGGATGTATCCTTTCACCATACCTCTTCAATCTCTATGCTGAGCAAACAAATCCAAGAAACTGGACTTCATGAAGAAGAACATGGCATCATATTTGGAGGAAGACTCATTAATAACCTGTGTTATTCAGATAACATAAATTTGCTTGCTGAAAGTGAAGATTTGAAGCATTTACTGATGAAAATCAATGAACACAGCTCTAAGTATGGATTATACCTCAACATCAAGAAAATAATCCTTACAACAGGGTCAGTAAGCAACTTTGTGATAAATGGAAAAAAGAATGAGGTTATCCAAGATTTTACTTTACTTGTTCCATAGTCAACACCCATGGAAGAACAATTAAGAGATCAAAAGACACATTGCATTGGGAAAAGCTGTTGCAAAAGTCTTCTGTAAAGTGATGAAAAGTAAAGATGTCACATTGATGATGAAGGCCCACCTATTTTATGCCATGGTATTTTCAGTCACATCATGTGATTGTGAAAGCTGGGTGTTGGATAAGGGAGAAAGGAAAAGAATTGATGCTTTTGAATTATGATGCTGGAGACAAATATTGAATTTACTATGGGTTGTCAAAAGAACCTACGGATCCCTCCTAGAAGAACTGCAACCAGAGTGCTCCTTGGAAGCAAGGATGGCTGGACTGCATCTTACATATTTTTGACATGTTGTCAGGAGGGATCAATCCCTGGAGTAGGACACCATGTTTGGGAGAGTGGCAGGTCAATGAAAAAAAAGAAAACCCTCCACTAGATGGATTGACACAAGGTCTTCAACAATGGGCTTAAACATAAATAAGATTGTGTGCTTGGTACAGTGTTGGAAAGTGTTTTGTTCTGTTGTACATAGGATTCTTATGAGTTAGACCCATTTGAAGGCATCTAACAAAATTAATTATATTGAAGTAGGGTAATTAAATGTTAATTGCAAGGTGCAAACACTATGTATCTATATATACTTGTGAAAATTTTCATTAAAAAACATATTCCCACTTTTCCTGAAGATGATCTTGTGACTTTTCCTAGTTACATAATTTTTACCCCATACTTTTGTTGTCACTAAAAATCTGTTCCCTAAGAACTGAAGATGTTAAAGAAAATGTTATTCAACAGAGATTTTCTAGTGTTTATGTTTTGAAGTTTTATAGTACTATATTTTAAATTTATGACTACTATCATTTTAAAATTAATTTTCATCTAAAGATTGCAATTTAGGTTAAGGTTTATTTTTAACTCTAGATATTTCCAATTGCCTTAGCACCGTTGTTTAGAATGGCTACTTTTCTGCCATTGAAATGCTTTTGTTTCTTTATTAATGTTCAATTGAGTATATCTGTGTGTCTGTATCAGGGTAATTTATTTATTTTCCCTTGTGTCTATGTGTCTATCCCTCCAACATTACCATAATGACTGATTATCTATAGTTATGTAGTAAACCTTTGTATACTGTAAGCTGATTCCTTACTTTTTATTTTATAAAAATGGTCTTCACTGTCCTATCTAGTGCTCTTCTTCATAAATGTTAGAATAAACTTATCTGAATCTACTAAAATCCTTATGGAGTTTTTAAGAGTATAGAAATGATACTGTTTGTATATTGAGTTTTCCAGACATGAACTAGGTATGTTTTTCCATACATCCAGTTCTTGTTTGATTTTTTTCTTTTCACCTTTGTAATTTAAAATAAATATCCTAGACTTTGTTTATGTTTACACATTATAATTTTTTTGGTAATAATTGTAAATGATATTGTTTTAAATTTGTATTTTTGCTTATTTTTTGTAAATATCTGGAATTTTGATTGAACATTTGTGTGATGATCCTACAACTTTTATGTCTACTGAACTCACTTATTAGCTTTCAAAACTTATAGAAAAGACATCATCTGCAAACGGGGAGCTTTAATTTTTCCTTTCCAACATGTATACCTTTTATTTATTTATCATACTTTATTTTGCTATGTAGGACTTCCATTACTATACCGAATCCTACATATATTTATATATTTAATTCGTATTTTCATTCAGTTTTATGTGTGTTTTAAAATTCTCCTTGTGACTTTGTCTTTGCCCTAAGGATAATTTTAAAATGTCATGTTTAACTTCCAAGTTTTGAAAAATTTCATCTAATCTTTCTTGATTTCTAATTTGATTGCATGATGGTCAGGGTATATATTCTCCATACGGTTTTAATGCTTTTAAATTTGATAATATTTTTGTGAAGTACTAGCATGTAGTCTACCATGGTAATAGTTCCATTGTTCTGTAAGGACTCAAAAAGTTGTGTTAGTTCTGTGGATTTTGGGCCCAGTATCTATCTGTGCTCATCAGATCATGTAGTTGATTCATTTATTCTCTTTTGCTGATTTTCTCTCTAGTAGTTTTATCAGTTGCTACTATAAAAGGGAATGTTGAGCTTCTTCAAATATAATTGTGATTATTATTTTTTCTCTTTAATCTGCATGAGCTTTTGCTTCATGTATTCTGAGGCTCTGTCATTTGTAACATATACATTTTGGATGATTATATTTTGGTAATGAATTGATATCTCTCTCTCTCCTCCTCTCTCTTTCTCTCTCTCTCTTTCTCTCTCTCCCTCTCTCTCTCTCTCCCACAGTACTGACATGTTGAACACATGCTAGGCAAGTGCTGTATCACTGAGCTACACACTCAAACCTATTTTGAATTTTCATATTGAGGCATTGTCTCACAAATTTGCATGGGCTCCTTGTGGCCTCAACTTGCAATATTCCTGTATTAGCCTCCCAAGTTGCTAAGATTCCAGGCCTGTGTCACAACACTTAGCTGGATTGATCCTTTTACAAATATATAAAATGTCTCAAACACCTATTTCTTCTGAAGTCTATTCTGTCTAATAGTAAAAAGTAATTTGTGTTTTGTCTTTTTATCTTTTGATTAATTTTTTCATGCCATATCTTTTTGTCATCCTTTTAGTTTGAAATTATTGGTGTTACTACATTTTATAGCAAGTTTCTTAGAGGAGCATTGAGTTGGAAAATGTTTTTTAGACATACTGAAAAAAATTTCATCTTAGTGTATTTAGAGCATTTACATTTATGCTAGTTAGTGATATGTTAAAGTTTGCTGTTTTATTATTTTTAAATTTGATTATTTGTTTCACATTTTTCTGCTTCTCTCTTACTTGCTCCTCCAGATTACTTAGATATTGCTTAGGTTTTTATCTTTATTTGTTTATAGTATTTATCAGTGTATCATTGTGAATAATTTTCTTAGTGGTTGTTCTTGATCTTGCAGTGTACAAATGACACTCATCGCAGTTGTTTGAAGTATTTCTTCTAACTACATTGCATATTACCAGTATATTAAATTGTAATTTTTGCTTCAAACATAAAATGTGATTTAAGAGTTCATAAAAAGAAAGTCTATTATATTTTATCCTTACTCTATTAATTATGGTAGTCTTTACCTTATGAAATTCCAAGCCTTTCTTCTTTTCTTATAATTTCTTTTCTGTTTAGGAATTTCCTTAAGGCATGTTTTGAAGGGCAAACTTGCTTATTAAAACTTCACTTAGTTTTCCTTCATTTGAGAATATCTTTCTTACTCTTTCATATTCCTTAAGTATATTTTTGCTAAATGTGGTTCACAATGTTTTTCTTTTAGCACTTGGTTTCAGACAATATATCACTTTTCTTCATTTTTTCGTATCTCATGAGTAATGTTTCTCTCCTACTACTTTTGAAGTGTTTTTATTTTGTTTTGCTTTTTGTTTTCAGAAGTTTAATTATGATGCATCATGGTGAGGGTTTCTCTGGAAGTATCCTTGGAACTAAATCAGGCTCTTGAGCCTGTAAGTTTATATTGTTTACCATATTTGAGGCCATCAATTTTGTAAAGTGTTACCCTCCATTACTTCTCTGTCCTTCTAGAACACTGATTATATGAATCTTAGCTCTTTTGTTATTGTCACACAGAAACCTGTTTCTTTATTCTTGTATTTTCTGTCTGTTTTTTCTGATGATGTATATTCTCTTAATCTGCACTCAGGTTTGCTGACTCTATCTTCTATCATATCAACTCTACTAGTGAGACTATCCAGTAAGATTCTTACTTCAGTTACAGTGGTTTTCATTTATTTAATTTCTACTCAATCTTTTGTTATAACTTCTATTTCATTCCTAGGATTATCTGTTTGTTAATTTGTATCAAGGTAGTTGGTAACTACTTTTAAGATGTTTTATGATAGCTACTTTGAAGTCTTATCAGAAAATCCCATCATCTGGTTCCTCTCAGTGGTAGTTATTCATATTGTAAATTTTCTGCAACTTCCTGTGATGAGTTTATTCAAACTCTGGATGCAATTTAAGATTTTTTAGTGGGTTTTCCATTATTAAGATGTAGTGTGATGGCCACTAGATGTGTATCTTCAGGATTCCTGTAGGTTCTACCAACATAATCCTTGAAAATATGGAGCTCAGACACCTCATTTCAAGTACATGAGCTGGGAGTACAGCTTCCTTCAGTTATTGATCACAACTGATTACATTGTAAAGGGGTCCTGGAACTCAGCACTGTGTCTTTCTTCCTCAAGTCCCAAGGGTCCTATGCAAGCTTTCTTCTTTTAGCATTTCCATCTTCCTGTTCTCTTTTTCGGGCTGGGATTTAGCTCAGTTGGTAGAGCACTGCTCTGCAGTCTCTGAGGTCCTGAGTTCAACTGCCAGCACCACAAAAATGGGAGAAGGGCCTGGCAATCCACTCCCAAGGCAATGTGAAACAGTCAGCCATTGAAAACCCTATGAGGATCGCTATGAGTCAGATACCGACTCGATGGCATCTAACAACAACAACAATTCTCTTTTTCAAATTTCCTGGGGATTTTAGTTGGAAGAGGGCAGACACAGAAGTAATGTGGGATCTTTGTGTTTTGTTTTACCAAATATTAGAATATATGCCTATGTCCAAAGACAACTTACTTTACCAAAAGTTATTTATGAAAAATAATTACATCCTTAAACAGAATAACTCATTTTAAACAAAGTTATCAAGGGCTAAATCTTGAATTGCATTCAAAATAAATTAATAGAATGTCAGAATCACATTTAGACATTTTTAAAAGTAAACTTGTCATCTATAAGAGGATTTAACTCTTAACTATTATTGTGCTTCTGGGTTCACAGATGACCTTATGATGCACATGTCTGCCCTTAGGTAAGTGCCACAGCTCCCCAGTTCCTGCACTCTATTTTGACCCCACAATACCAGGTAAAGTTTAAATAATATGTTATTGGGTCTTTGAGATATGTCAATGATGGGCTCTGTAGATATAAAATTTGTTTTCTTGAATATCATGGTAGTGATATAGGAACTTTCTTGTTATAGTCTGTTGTTGTTGTTAGGTGCCATCCAGTAGGTGTCAGACTCATAGTGACTCTAGTTATGACAGGTAGAACACTATTGTCAGTGCTTTTTTGTTATTCAGAGAGTTTTCAATGGCAGATTGTTTTGGGGGAGTTGGCTGCCTAGTCCTTCTCCTAAGCCTATAGCACCTGATGTTCCCAGGTGGTCTCCCATCCAAGTACTAATCAGGTCTGACCCCGCTTAGCTTCCAAGATATGATGGGATTGGATGCCACAGTGGTATGGCTGCAGGCATTATACCTTGCAGTGTTATAAAAAGAAAATGTTGGAATGTTACAATTACAAGCAAATTTTTGTTTTGCATTTTTTTCAGTCTAAAGATTCTTTCAGCATTCTTCAAGGTTTTCCATTCACAAATTTCCAAAATAGCACCAAAATGACAGAGAATTTGCCTTGTTTCTTTTGAGTTGAGTAGCTTACGTGGAATTGCTGCCTTGTCACCTGGTTTGTCTGTATTATCAACCTCTATAACAAGAAATAGATAATGAAGTAATGACTGTTTCACTCTCTCCATTCCTATGTTCTCAATATTCCTAAAGCTTTAAGTCACCATCTTGCTAGAGAGTTACAGAGTTTTCCAGGAAATTGCTGTTTATTATAAATTTTTGTACGCAGTTTTCCAAGAGAATTTATTTATTGTTCTGTATTATTGGATTTTCTATGTTACAAACAGACTGTTTATGGTGTGGCATGCAAACTGCACATTTTACTGCATACAAAACAAATTTAACAACCACATTAATTGTTGGATGATGAGGAAGCAAGGTTTTAAGCATTTTTACATTTTTACATGACAGTTTGTGACTTATAAGTGAATGTTTTATTTCATTTAGTTATGATTTAGGAAATTATTTGAGGAATTGGGGTGAAATAAAAAGCGTTATATTTTTCTTTCTTAAATTAATAGAGGAAGTAATTTCTTACTTACTAGTAAATATTTCTACACAGAATGTTGAAGTTTTAAAGTCAGATCATTTACATTAAGTGGAAGATGTTTACATTCTGAAATAGTGTCTTGCAACAAAGCATTTGATAAAATGTTATAAGTTTTTAAGTATTTGTTGTTTCTTTTCGTTGTTAGATGTCCTCAAGTTGATATCCAACTCATAGAGACCCTATGTACAACAGGAGGAACAATATTGTTACTGCTTCTCTGCTATTCATAGGGTTTTCAATAGCAAACTGTTTTTTGGGAGAGGGTCACCAGGTCCTTTTTCCTAAATTGAAGCTTTGAAGGCCTTTAGACGGTATTGTCTATTGTTTGCTTTGGCAGTATGCTTTATTTGTAGTCTCAGGGTTAAGGGCTGCCAATGAACAGGAAATAAGATTTTGGTTCAACATAGCAAAGAAAACATTGTGCATCCAATGTACTTTTGCCATTAGTCTTAATTTTTAATCCCTAAATTTGTTTGGTCAATAATGTGTTCAGCTAGAAACTAAATTTCCAGCAATCTTCACTCAAAGGAGTAATGATTGAAACATAAATTCTGGCCAGTGTGGCTCAAGTGGTGCTAATTGGGTAGATATACTGTTAAATGTCTTTATGGGTGCATATTTTCCCCTTGTTTTCCATTTTTTCTTCCAGGAATAGAGAACATATGGGTACATTAGTCACTTACAATTAGGTAGCCTTAATTATGAATACCTTATCTTAAAGCTGACAGAATGTAAATATAGAAGGAAATTGAGTTCCTAATGACTATGGAATTGTCATATCTGTCCTGGAGTAATTTGGTTTTCTCATTTTTTACCTGACAGAAAAAATAATCTATTTGTGTGTGTGTGTGTATGTGTGTGTGTGTGTGTGAGAGAGAGAGAGAGAGAGAGAGAGAGAGAGTTACTGTTATTTTGGGACTTTCTATTATTTATCACTAGCATTAGACTTAATTGATATAAATTTGAGATTCCTGAATAAAGTCAAGTTTCTCAAATGTAGACAAAAGCAGGCATGGAATAAAACAACCCCTCATCAGCACAAGAGAGTAAAACTTATTATATTTTACTTCAAAGCAATAATTTTTTTTAAATTTTTAACTAAAAGAGAAAATGGTGAATGACCATTGTGAAGGAAGAAGTCCAGCAGAATATTTTCCAACTGATACATTATCACACATATCATAATAGATCATGAGAGTTTAAATACTTACTGTTACTGTTAACCTAAAATTTTCAGGATAATTTCAAATTCAGCCAGATTATTTTATCATAGGCATTATTAGGTATTCATCAAATTTTTCAGTGGAATAGGAGAAAAGAAGGAGCTTGTATATCTTCATTTAAGAGATAAAAACTGATCATTCTTTCCAGTTTTCTTGCAAATGAGCAGAACATGTAAAAGTTTTAAATATTTGCTTTTCTAATATGGTTTCTTTGTACATGTTGCAACTACTTGATTCTAAACACTTAGCATTTAATATGAGCCTGCAGCTGTAGCCCTGTGGCATCCGATCCTGTCAGATCTCGGAAGCTAAGTAGGGTCGGGCCTGGTTAGTACCTGGATGGGAGACCGCCTGGAAACACCAGAAGCTGTAGACTTGGGAGAAGGACCTGGCAACCCCCTCCCAAAAATCAATCTGCCATTGAAAACCCTATGAACAGCAGACAAGCACTGACAATAGTGTTTCCCCTGTTGTACAGAGCGTCGCTATGAGTTGGATACCGACTTGACGGCACCTAACAACAACAACAAGCATAAACAGCGATAAACAGGGAAATGAAGTTTGCTCTGGATAATTTTTAAAAGTGCAACTCATATGAATAAGTAGGTAGGAACAGAGAATATCCCAATGTTACTACACATATCTTCCTAAGATATCTCTTTTCTATAGAATTCAACTCTTCAGTTACTTAACAATTGTTTTTGGGTAGTTTCTATGAAAAGCATGTCCTAATGGATATTATTTTCTTTCTTTCTATGTTTGTTTCTAAATTGATTATGGCATTTCCTTGGTGCCATTGTGCTAATATTACCCAGGGAAATTATGACTCCTTGATAGCCATAAATTTGCAATATGACAAATGGATCCATCCACTTATAGTGAGAGAAAGCCATACTGTGATCAATTAAACACTGAGAAGAGTAATCACTCTTTTATAAGTGGATGCAAAGTGGAAAGCCCTATCAGTAGTCATAGTAGAGATGATGATGGCTTGGGCTGTAATGGAATGTGGGAAGATGAAGAGAAGTCAGTGCATACTATATTTGTGTCCTTGACTCTTACAAAATCCTTTTTAAAAAGTATTTCCAGAGACACAATTCCATAGTTTGGTTTTGGAAGCAGGGATTGGCTCACTGTGTCTTTTACTCTTCTCTAGAGTCAAATTTATTTTGATTATAAGTAACTGGGGCTGGGATTTAGATCAGTTGGTAGAGTGCTGTGCTGCAGTCTCTGAGGTCCTGAGTTCAATTCCTAGCACCGCAAAAATGGGAGAAGGACCTGGCAATCTACTCCCAAGGCAATCCTGAAGCAGTCAGCCATTGAAAACCCTATGAGGGTCACTATGAGTCGGATACCGACTCGACAGCACCTAACAACAACAACAACATAAGTAACTGAGAATTTTTAAAAATGCATTATAAATTGAGCTCATTATACTATATTTACATGGCTAGACTTTAGGCTTTTATAACTATTATACTCAATTCTAAAATCAACATCCAGAGAAGCAACAGTCAAGAAATCAAAAGACAAATTGCATTGGGAAAAGCTGTTGCAAGAGAACTTCTTTTAAAAAGACCTCTTTAAAATGTTGAAAAATAAAGATGTCACATTAAAGATGAAACTGTGCCTGACTCGTGCCATGGTATTGTCAGTCACATCATACAGTTTTGAAAGCTGGACATTGAATAAGGAAGACAGGAGAAAAATTGATTCTTTTGAATTATTGTGTTAGAGATAAAAATTGAATATGCCATGGGCTGTTAAAATAAAATAGATCTGTTCTAGAGGAAGTACAACCAGAGTGCTCCTTGGAAGCAAAGATGGCTAGGCATGTTTTCAGGAGGGTCTTCTTGTTGTCAGGAGGGACCAATCCCTGGAGAAGGACATCATGTTTGTTCGAGTGGTATGCCAAGGAAGAAAGGAAGACCCTCCACTAGATGGATTGTCACAGTGTCTGGAACAATGAGCTTAAACATAAAAATGATTGTGAACCTGGCACAGAATTGGGGAGTGTTTCATTCTGTTATACATAGGGTTGACATGAGTAGGACCCAACTCAATGGAAACTAACACAAACAACATCATAAGTATGTTAAATAATTATTTTATTAATATTAATATTAATATCATTATGGTTCTAGGTAGGGATCTACTCACCCACTTGTCTGTCAGTTTGACCTACTGTAGGGGCTTGCATGCTGCTGTGATTCTATGCCACTATTATTTCAAATACTATCAAGGTCATCCATGGTGGATAGGTTTCAGCTGTGCTTCCAGACCAAAATAGATGAGAGAGAAGGACCTGGCAGCCCACTCCCAAAGCAATTATCCATTGAAAACTCTGCGAACCATAGAGAAATTCAAAAGATAATTAGGGAAGAGTTGCCTCCTCAAGTAGAGTCAACTTTAATGGTGGGAATAGAGTAAAGCCTCCAGGACCTGCATTTGCTGATATAGCAGGACTTAAACTGAGGAGAAAAACAGCAACCATCCATTAATAATTAGAATGTGGAATGTGCGTAGTATAAAACTAGGAAAATTAGGATTTGTCACAAGTGAAATGAAGCACATATACATTGACATTCTAGGCTTCTGTGTGCTAAAATGCACCGGTATTGGTCATTTTGAATCAAATAATCATATAGTCTACTATTCCAGGAATGAAAGCTTAAAGGAAATGGGTTGCATTCACCCTCAAAAAAGACATCTCAAGATCTCTTCTGAAGTACAGTGCTGTCAATGAGAGAATGATATCTATATGCTTTAAAAGAAGGCCAGTTAATATGACTATTTTTCCAATTTACACGTGCAACACTAAGGCCACAAATGAAGAAAGTATAGATTTTTACCACCTTCTGAAGTCTGAAATTGATCCAACATGCAATCAGGATGCACTGTGATTAGAATGCAAAAGTTGGAAACAAAAAGGCTCAGTAGTTGGAAAATATGATGTTGGTGACAGAAACAATGCTGGACATTATACGATAGAATTTTTTCAGACCCACAACTTTTTCTTTGCAAGTACTTTTGAAATTTATCAGAGGTAACATACAGGAACTAAATTGACTATAATAGTGGAAAGAGACTAAGGAAATTTTCAATATCAGAAGTCAGATACAACCAGGTGCTGATTATGTCTCAGACCATCAACTGATCATATGCAGGTACAAACTGAAACCAAAGAAAACTACAAGTGTATGAAAGCCAAGGTGTGACCTTAATCACATCCTACCTGAGTTCAGAAACCATTTCAAGCTCCAAGTGACAATAGTGAAGGATTCTGAAGGAAATATTAAAATTAAACAATTCAGGAAACATCAAAAGAAGATGGAAGGAATTCAGAGACATTATATCAAAAGATTTTGTGGATAATCAGCCATTTCAAGAGGTTGTGTATGGTCAAGAGCCAAAGGTGCTGAAGGAAGAAGTAGAACCTGCCTTAAAAGTATTGGAAAAACACAAGGCTCTAGGAACTGATGGTATACCAATTGAGATATTTCAACAAACAGAAGGTTTCAACAAACCTAAAGATGGTCACTTGTCTATGTCAAGAGTTTTGGAAAACAGCTACTTGGCCAACTGACTGGGAGAGATCCAAATTTTTGCCTATTTCCAAGAAAGGGGATCCAACAAAATGTGGAAATTATCAAATGATGTCATTAATATCACACACAAAATTTGCTAAAGATCATTCAAATGCAACTTCAGCAGTGTATTGACAGGGAACTGTTGGAAAACCAAGCTGGATTCAGAAGAGTGTGTTGACTGACCCACAGACATCTTTACTGATGTCAGATGGGTATTTGACAAAGGCAGTAAATACCAGATATGTATCAATGTTTTGTTGACTATGCAATGGCATTTGACTATGTTGATCACAACAAATTAGGGACCACATTGCAAATAATGGGAATCCCAGGACACTTAATTTTACTAATTAAGAATCTGTACACAGTCCACGAGGCAGTTGTTTGAACAGAACAGGGAAACACTGTTTTATTTAAAGTCAGGAAAGATGTGCATCAGGGCTGCATCTTTTCTTTATACCTCTTCTTTCTCTATGCTGAGAAAATAATCCAAGAAGGTGGACTTTGTGAGGAAGAACATGGAACCAGAATTGGAGGAAGATAAGTTAATAACCTGCATTATGCAGATGACACAACTCTGCTTGCTGAAAGTGAAGAGATTTGAAACATTTACTAATGAAGATAAAAAACCAGAGAATTCATTATGGATTGCACTTCCACATCAAGAAAACAAGAAACTTTACAACTGGGTTAGTAAGCAACTTCGTGATTAAGTGGAGAAAAGACTGAGGTTGTGCAAGATTTTTTTTACTTGGTTCTATAATCAATACCTGTGGAAACAGCAGTCAAGAAAGCATTACATTGGGAAAAGCTGTTGCAAAAGACGTCTTTAAAGTGTTGAAAAGTGAACATGTCACATTAAAGACAAAGGCGTGCCTGACTCATGTTATGGTTTTTTCATTTACATCATATGGTTGTCAAAGCTGGACATTAAATAAGCAATACAGGAGAAGAATTGATGCTTTGGAATTATGGTGCTGGAGACAAATATTGAATATATCATGGACTACCAAAAGAACCAACAGATCCCTCCTAGAAGAAATGCAACTAGAGTTCTCCTTGGAAACAAGGATGGTTAGACTGTGTAATAAGTATTTTGTACATGTAGTCAGGAGACACTAATCCCTGGAGAAAGACATCATGTCCAGGAGAGTGTCGTATCAATGAAAAAATGGAAGACCCTTAACTAGATGGATTGATATAGTGGCTGCACCAATGGACTTAAATACAAAAAAGATCATGTGCCTGGCACAGTGTCAGGGAGTGTTTTGTTATGTGGTATATTGGGTCTCTATTAGTGAGACCCAACTTGATTACACCTAACAACCACAACAACAAGGGATCTAACCTAGGGCCTTGTGCATGCTAAAGATGTTCTGATCACACTTCCTACCCTCTAAATTTCTTTTTAAGAATAAGACATCTAGGACTCAAAATTTAAGTTAGACCAATCTCTGGGTCCTGCCAGTGTGTGGTTGGCACCTGGGGGTGAGTGCCTCCTTAAGTTTAAGATCTAGGTCCTTTATTTGTCTCATTTTGTCTTGACATGGAATATCATGTTCGACATGTATATTCCACTAAAACCTTGTTGTAAGCCATATTGGGGTCACAATAAAGATAAAAGGATGATTTTAGGTTATGTACAGAATGTCTACTAAGATGAAAAGAAAAGAAAAGAAAAGCAAAGAAAAGAAAAGAAAAGAAAGAGAGTGTTTATATAACTTCATTCATATAGAGTAAACCTGGAAAATAGAGAACCCAATCTCTTGTCTTCATCTAATATAATCTAATCATAGACATATATTATCTGGCTTATTTTTTTATTTCTGGATAAATTTACAGTCAAATAATTTTAAACCAGAGAAAGTAATAAATCCAATTATATTTTTAAGAGAATAAGGTTGTGTCAGGAACTGCATACTTGGATGTATTCAGGAACCAGACAGTCATATAAATCTAGCTTAGAAACTAGATGGGAACTATAGTGAACTACCAGTCATGTCTAGTCTAGTGATTTTCAACTTTAGATTGTTAAATACTTATTAGGAAAGCCAGAAAGTGCTAATGATCTACTATTTTTCCTTAATTACCAGTTTTTAAAGCCTCTCTCTATAAGATGTAGTATTAAATATTTGTACCTTTCTTTGTCTAACCTATCCTCCTCCTCCAACCAATAACAGAACAGAAATAAAATTAAAAATAATAAAAATTCAGCCTTATATAAGAGAACCTAAAATAATTCTTATTTGTGGCTTCTCTCCTGAACAATGGAAGATATGAAGGCATTATTGACAACTTAATGTGGTTTTCTCAGTGACAGCCAGCCAATCACCCAGCCAGGCCTGAATAGAATGGGAAATGTCTCCTATAGTTACTTTAAGTGAGAGAAAGCATAAGTCCAAAGGCAGATACCAATGGGATACAAACCGTAGTGTCAGTAAGCCCTAGAATAGCAAGAAGATAAGGTCAGTAGCTAACTGAAAGGAACTATTTGGGAAAATATAAGGAAAGCAAGGAAGAAAATTTAAGATTGCTCTGTAAATAATCTTTATTTAATTCATTCTTTTTTTCTGAAAACTTGTTCACTACATATTTGTACAACTTTGCCATTTTCAATTTCTATTTTTATTTATAAAGTAACTGTTTTTATCAGAGTAATTTATATAGAAAACTACTGGCATGTTGCAACACCTGACCTAATTTTGTAGCTGATTAGTTTTATTATGTACTTGAAAATAATTGGCTTTGATATAGTCCCAATCTTGTGGATGTGAAGGGCCACAGATTTTGTGCATATTTTTAGGTTTTAAATGAATTGGTGATTAAAACATAAAAATAATCACAACTTTTTGTGAAGAAGAAAACCTTTATCAATTTGTCAAGATCTGGCACAAGCCAGTTGTGGTGGTACACACTGGTAGTGGCTTTGGAGACTGAAGTGTGAGTATTGTGAGTTCAACGCCAGAGGGAGCCTGTGCTTTTTAGACAGATCCTGTCTCAAATTTAAAAAGTAATTTAAAGAGGGAGTGGGCATACAACTCAGTGGTAGAGCACTTGCCTAGCTTGTGTGAAGACCTACATTCAAATTTCCAGAACTGGAAAAGGAAAATAAATAAATAAATAAGATAAAATAAAAATAAAATAACAAAATAAAATAAAATCTGGCACAGACTAAGAAGGCAACAAAAGCAAAGAAAATGGTGATTCCTGCCATGGGTCCTTGAACTCCATGGAGGAAGTATATATCAAGGAACGTTTGAATGATTATGCAACCATTACAATTTTGTATTTATCAGAAATCATAAAACATTATCTCTCATCCCACCATCACTACCACCCTATGGGTGACATTTTGTAACATGAAACTCTGGTTCTTGACAAATCTTCAGGGTTATTAGCTTTCATATGGTGCCCTTGATAGTTCCTTCTAGCATTAATGCTTGGGCTATGACTGTATGCAGTTGAATTTAATTTAAAACTCATATTTATTTAGGACATAAACCCCTGCATATAGACATGGGTATTAGTTGCTGTTGTTAGGTGCTGTCCAGTCCATGTCCAACTTATGGCCACCCTATGTACAACAGGGAGAAGGACCTGTCAACCCACTCCCAAAAATCAATCTGCCATTGAAAACCCTATGCACAGCACAGAAGCACTGACAATAGTGTTTCCCCTGTTGTACAGAGGATTGCTATGAGTCGGATACCAACTCGATGGCACCTAACAATAACAACAACACATACAACAGGCCTGCAGCTGTAACCCTGTGGCACCGATCCGGTCAGATCTTGGAAGCTAAGCAGGGTCGGGCCTGGTTAGTACCTGGATGGGAGACCACCTGGGAACACCAGAAGCTGTAGGCTTGGGAGAAGGACCTGGCAACTCCCTCCCAAAAATCAATCTGCCATTGAAAACCCTATGAACAGCAGAGAAGCACTGACAATAGTGTTTCCCCTGTTGTACAGAGGGTCATTATGAGTCAGATACCGACTCAACAGCACCTAAGAACAACAACATGTACAACAGACAAAACACTATTGTCAGTGTTTCTCTGCTATTCGTAGGGTTTTCTATAGCTGATTGTTTAGGGGGAGTAGATTGTCAGGTCCTTCTCCCAAGCCTACAGCACGTGGTGTTCCTAGGCGGTCTCTCATCCAATGGCTAACCAGGCCCAACCCTGCTTAGCTTCTGAGATCTGATGGGATCAGATGCCACAGTGGTATGGCTGCAGATATGGGTATCAGTATCTCCTTTAAAAGTGTTCATTAAAAAAAATTAACTACTCCATCTTTGAAGATTTTTGACATCAAAGCTTATTTTATGGAGATGGGCAGGATTGTTCCCATATTAGAAAGAATAAGTACTAAATATCCTCTCACTTAATATTACTCAAGAGTCTGACTGAAAACCTCATTCTTCATTGGTTGCCTGGGGGCAAAAATTCTAAATAGTCTTTAAAACATTTGTTAAGAAATGAGAGATTTTTATCTTGAAGTATTTTATCATTTTGAGGAAGAAATCTTACAACATCCTGCATCATGCTACTTCATTTACATCATGTACCTTCTGCACAATTTCATATGAACCATTTTTCAGTGTAAATATCAAGTAATATTTTTTCAATGTATTTCCTGAATCTAAACCTTCTCAAAAAATTTTTTCTAATTAATTCATCTACCCATTAAAAATATTGTTTCCAAATTTGTGATATATATGGAATATTGATAAATTTACTACATGTTAATAATAAAATCAAGATACCCAAAGTTTTTATTCACAGAGATAAGCCTACTTGTAAGCCTGCTTATATGTACTAGACCCCAATATGCACAAATGGAAAAAAAATAACAAAATAAATTCAATATTTAATTCCAATGTTTGGTTTCTATAAATTTGTGATTTTGTATTTTTTTAAATTGTTTGTTCAAGACTTTGGTTTCTCTAGCAGGGTTATAATTATTTTTATAAACTTATTTTTTTCTGAAAAGAATTAATATGAGTCTAACATAGTAATTATCTTGATTTATTAATTTAATGAACATTCACTAAAGTTTAAGGTGTTGATAAGTTGAATAAAAGAATGGAGTGAATTTTAAATAACAAAAATGAATGAAATAAGAGAAAATTCATATACAAATTATACAAAAAGCATTAAAATGAAAACAAAAAGTGCTGTCACTTTTGGAAAACAAAATCTTGGCAAGTTATGAGAATGTTTGAGGTATCCCTCACAGACAGAAAATTAGTAGGACTAGAACAATGGAGAATGAGCAAAGAAACTGGTCACAGGTCAAAAAATGTACAGATCACTGAAATGGAAGTGGGAATGGTTGTAGCAGCAGCTGGAAAGGAACTGTGTTATTCAGATTTCTGTTACTATAACAAAAAGCCTGAGATAATCAACTTATGAAGAGGAAAATGTTTATTTTTAATCACAGTTTTGAAGGTTTTAGTTCATGATTAATTGGCCTTGTTGTTTATACCCTTATGGAAAGGCAGCATGCCATGGTAGAAGTGTGAGGCAGAACAAAACACTCACTTCACCTCAAGAAGCAAAGAGACAAAGAGAGGAAAGAGGTATGGTTCCACAATCCCCTTCAGGACATATCTCCAATGACCTAAGGATATTGTTTAATGTCTACCTCCCCAAAGTTCCACTATCTCCTTAAAGCA
The DNA here is from genome assembly GCA_007922755.1 of Pedetes capensis. Taxonomy (NCBI): domain Eukaryota; kingdom Metazoa; phylum Chordata; class Mammalia; order Rodentia; family Pedetidae; genus Pedetes; species Pedetes capensis. The sequence goes on along the minus strand of VMDO01023385.1, from coordinate 5,740 downwards.
CCACTCTGGGGACCAATCCTTTAACACATGGGCCTTTTGGGGACATTTAAGATTCAAACTGTAGTAGGGACCCAGGATAATTATTAAGATTACAAACTGAAGAGAAAATTCAGAGTAGCTGGCCTCCCTCATTGTGCCCAATGGCTGGAGGCAACAGTGTTTGTTCTGTCAGAAGCAATGTAAATAGAAAAAAAAATGTTTTTAGTAGACCCTGACTTCCAGGATCTGCAGCATCCACAGCATCAGTTGACAGGTGACTAACAATCCTTGAACAAAATAATGAACAATATAGTAACAATCAAGAGGGCATTGAAGACACCTGCTACCATTAAAATAACTTGCCACATTTAACAAAAAGCCACATTAGTGAAGACATGGTTCTTACATGACAAACTTAGGGAGAAAACACCTTAAACTAAAGTGCATTTAAATCACCCCCATCAGAGGAAATTGCATACATGCTGGTGGGGTGGAAGAGGTCGAGGCTAATGGAAAATAGAAAATAAAAATGTTTATTGGAATGAAAAAATAAAACATTGATTATTAGACTGAAGTAGAGGAAAAGAGAAATGAATAAGCACAAAAACAAATTCAAATGTTTCCCTGAATTAAAGGTAAGAGGAGAATAGAAACTGCAGGGTAAAAAATTCAAAACTGAGGATAGACGAAATAATCAAAAATCCTTTTAATTAGGCATTGTAGAAATAGTTGAATTAGAGAGAAAAGCGTATAATAAAATAAAATGTAGGGAATTTATCAGAACTTGAAACACTTGGCTCTTAAATTGAAAGTTTGTTCTCACTGAAGATAAATGAAAATAAGCCCATATCTAGTATTGTTTCAAAAGCATTTCAAGAGGACAAGGACAACTGAATTGCCTGAAAAGAGGATATAATAGGACAAAAATCATTATCTTCATGTTGTTTTTGGGTTGCTACTCACCTGTCCACAGATGCTGTGGATGCTGCAGATCCTGGGAGTCAGCAACTATTGAAAATATTGTTCTTTCATTTGTACCTGACCGGTAGTGATTTTGGCTTTGACTGCTATGGTAGCCATAATAACGGCCCCACCATGATATCTACATTCTATTCCCATATCCTTTGATTATGTTCCCTTTCAAGACAATACTTCACAGATGTCTTTCAATTAAGAACCCTGTGGTAGGAAGATTGTCCTGGAGTATCTGGGTGAGCTCAGTGTGATCTCAAATGTCCATATAGAAAAAAGAAAGAAGCAAAAGATTTAGAAAAGGACATAGGATGAGAGAAGCAAAGGCTAGTTATGCTACTGCTGGCATTTAATATGGAAGACAGTCATGAGGCAAGGAATGTGACCAGCCTTCCAAAGCTGGAGGAAAGCAAGGAATTGCTTATGTTCTACAGCCTCCAAGAAATTGCAGCCTATCCAATGCATTGATTAATATATGTTGTTTAAGCCACAGTTTATGATAATTTTTATAGCAACAATAAGTAATGAATATATCTCAATCCCTACATCTCCATTGCTATCAAAGAATTTACCTTTTGTTTTTGAAGACTACTTTTGATCTTCTATGATAAAAAGTTAAGAAACATAGAGGATAGATAAGAAAAAGGTTGTGGGAGGGCCTAGATAAGGAATCTGAGAAAGAACAGCGCTAATGTGAGTAAAAACTTTAAAGAGTGAGGGATGAAAGAAGTGGAACAATGAAAAAAAAAAACAACAACAGATATGAAAGCAACAGATATGAAAGTGATAGGATTTTTTTTGTCCTGCTTGGACTGAGTTTATAGAATATGTGAGTGCATATTTTTTTTTACCAACTTTGAGATGTTTTTGGCTAATATTTCATTATTTTTTCCCAAGCATCACATTCTTTCTCTTCCTCTTCTGTAACATCAATGACATAAATGTTAAACTTTTTGTTATTATTGAACATGTCTCCAAGGATCTGTTTTGTTTTACTTGTTTGTTTTCTATTGTCTCTATTTCTCTTGGTCAGATTGAGTAGGATCTATTGATCTATTTTTGCATTTGCTGTTGTTTCCCGAAGTTATCTCCATTATTGTATAATGCCAATCCCATGAGTTGCTATTTTTTAAAGAAAATTCCTTTAGTGAGGTTTCAAATTACATAATTTCCATATGATTCGTATATATTTTATTTCTTTAAAGTGAGGATTTTAGGTTTTTCATTAGTTTCAAGAATGCTTGTATTTGTTAGGTGTAGGTCTTTTGTATTATCTCTCTTACAATATTTTTCAGATAATTCCAACATCCATTTAGTGTTGGTATCTGTTGGTTGCCTTTTCTATGTGAGTTTAGATATTACTAGTTCTTCAAATACCTAGTAAGTTTTACTGCGTCATTGTCATTTTGAATAACAGGTTATGAGACACATAGTTTTGTTTGAATCCTTGAATACACACACACACACACACACACACACACACACACACACACACACACACAATTGTTGGGGTCCACTCCAGTCCAGCAAAAGATCATGGAGCTTCATCTCAACACCAGTTTGCTTGGGGACCCTTGGGGGCAGGCAAGAGCTGGTTGGTGGTGCCATGAAGGACCTCGGGAGCCTTCTTATATAAAACAGGAACTTTATTAAGCTACGCCTTTGCAGGAGAGCCTAAAGATTACACAGCTTTATATAACAGCTCTCTAGCCAGCAGCACAAGTTGCTGCTGTTATGATGGAATAACAACTCTATATCAAAGTGCCAAACAGCTCTGATGTCCTTGCTGGCTGCATTAATGGTCTGATGATGTTACCTCTTGCCAGTTGTCTTCTCCTCTCACCTTCTTCCTGGGACCAGGTATTGAGAGCTCTTCTTGGCTTGCTCGAGGTCTTGTTTCTTGACTTTCAGAGTCTTACCTCTTGAAGGATTGATTGGAGGTCTGGACAATTGATGCAGCGAAGTCAGGGGTGGAGTATGGCCATCAGGACCAAGGTGGTTGGAAGGAAGAGGAGAAAGGACACTTGGGGTAGTTGGTGGTCTGTTTATATACACTCTGGGGATTGGACTAGGGCATAACCAATCAGCAGGCAGCTCGGGCCAGGAGGGGAATTTCCCCTTGTGAGGGCTTGGAAAACTGCAATTACAATTGGTGTGTTAGGTGAGGGCTGGATCAATCACTGGGCTTTCCTTCTTAACCAATCTGGGGGCTCTGGGAGGCCATTCAGGTTGAAGGAGGCCACACCAGAGTTGGGCTGTATGTTGGGGGCCATCTTAGATCACTTGATGGGAGAGCTAGGAGTAAAATAGGTGAAGGGTGAACTGGGACTTGGGTAGCCATATTGGCTCTTAGTGAGTCAAATAGGTCCCAGTCCAGGTTCCTGGGTTAAGGGTGACCAGAGGTGGGAGGGGCAGGAACTGGGCAGAATCTGGGGAGGGTTCAGTCCTAGGCCCAGACCATGTAAGCCTCAGTCTAGGCACCCTCCTGGTCCAACCTGGGGGTGACCAGATAATTCCCTACACAAAATATTGTACAGTGAATGAAGTTAAGTAGGCAACATATTCCAGCCACCTTCTGTGGTTTTAATGTCACATCAATTTTTCAGAAACTTGTGATCCTCTTTGGATAACTTCTATGAGTGCTTTTTTGGGCACTGGTCTATTAGTTCAGCTGTCAATGTCTTTGTCATACAGATTCAACCCAGATGCAGCTCTGATTGAGTCTAGGATTTCATAATATTAAAAGTCACTCAGTTTTTGGTATTTCCTCCCTCCTTACTATTGTAGTACTATCTGGTTTTCTGGGTTCTCACTAGACACCATAAAACTGGAGGTTTAATCTTTTGCACATGCTATGTCTGTACCTGTGCTTGGAATCAACAGGGGAAAACAAAAATCAAAACAAAACAAAACAAAAAAGAAACACCAAGGTGTTCCCCAACCTCTTCGGATCAGAGCTTCACTAAAGAGAGAGACAATATCCTGCCCTTGCTACTTTAGCAACTGAAGACTACCACTGCCACCTCTGTCTCCATGAACTCAGAATTATTTGGTGTCTGGGTCACTGAGGAAAACATACATAATGTGAAGATGATACTTCATCCTTTTTGAGTATTAAGTGCCTTTTCTGTCTCCTGAAGCCAGAACTATATATCTTCTCTTTGAATTCTCTCAGTAATACTATGGTCACTTATGAGTTTGTGGCTTTTTGATTTCAGGCCAGTGATAGCAAAGGAAAGAAAAATGATAAAACTATCATTTATTGAGGGGTATTTTGAAATCTTGTTCTCTCTCTCAATTCTCCTGATTTTCTTCTCTGATGACTATTTAATGTGTTCTGTCCAGGGTTTATAGCTATAGTGGAAGAAGAGGATAGAGTGTGCTTACTTTATCTTATCCAGAATTAGAACTAGAACTGTCATTTTTAATGCTTAGGTATAACTGAGTTTCAACCCTATATCCTCTGGGACTGAAATAGGCAAGTTATAGCTTTAATAGGATTATATATTTTGGGGAAAGACTGTTCCAGGGCTTTAAACCAAAGATGTATCTTAGGCTAAAATATCTCTCTGGAGATAAGCCAAATGCACTGTTTTACTAATACTGCTGGTCAGTTGGAGCAACAGTGCAAAGGATCAGCATCCAATTTACTCTTTAAGCATAATGAGTTGCAAATGATAACAGAAATTCAAAGGTAGAGCAGGAAATTCATGGTTGCAAATTGTTTTTCTTTTCTGTCTTGCATATATTGGTAGAAAACGCAATATAGGGCATATTATGATCTTAATAAGTTTTTAAAAAGACCATAAAAATAGAATTTGGGAATGAAATTTCATTTTTTCCCTAACTTCCAAAAGCACATAATTTCCTTAGAAATTAGATTCTTTTTTGAATGATGACATAAGACTAACAAAAGAAAAAGCATTACATTTCCAATATTCTGTTCAGTCTGGGAAGGAGTGTCATAACTGAAGGAATTACATTGCACAGGCATTAGAAATACTGGGATAGACCTTAGTCCACAAATTTCCTATGATTTCTATAGGAAAATATATCCCAGGATCCACAGAGAAAGACTGACTTGTAGTTCAAATATACTATAAAAATGAGCAAATTGAGAGCTTCTGAGGATCTTTCACAAATACCTAGCAATAAAGGACATTTGTGTACATATTTGTGTTCAGGTGTGTGTGTGTGTGTGTGTGTGTGTGTGTGTGTGTGTGTGTGTATGTGTGTGGATCCATAAGAGAGATTGGAAATATAATTTCTAACTAATCATTGGGAAGGGTAAAAACTGCAAAAAATTCAAATTTTAATCTTTTTATATTTGATTATTTTCACTGAAATTTGTTTGTGTTTTATTGTAAAATAAAACTAGAAAGAGAAATAATTTTAATGTAAATACCTGATCGAAAATAAGCCACACTTTTACTTGGCTTCATTTACACATATTTTTCACATTATTTTATTCGGCATATATAATCATAAAAATTGGTTTAGGATTTTTTGGAGGATAATATTTGTTTCTTCCCCCCACCCAAATAATATTGCAAGATATACATATCTCTATAAACTATTTTATCACTTAATGATATTTCAATGATTTACTCCCATATTCATAGGCACAGATATAATTCATTCAGGAGACAGATCTAGATTTCTTAAATCAGTACACATTTAATGAATATTAGAGTTGTTCCTTATTTGTATATAAATTTGTTTAAATTATGCATCTTTGATTTGCCATATAGAAAAGTTTCTAAGCAAAAAATATATAAAAGTTCTTGGG
>VMDO01023384.1:0-31703 GCA_007922755.1 Pedetes capensis | reverse complement strand
TCCTTCAACACCATTGGTTCCTCTTCATATGCAACCTCTTGGAATGGTTGGTCATCTACCAATTCTTTCTTGTATAATGACTCTGTGTATTCTTCCCATCTTCTTTTGATGTTTCCTGCATCATTTAATATTTTCCCTGTAGAATCTTTCACTACTGCCACTCGAGGCTTGAATTTTTTCTTCAATTCCTTAAGCTTGAGAAACACAGAGCATGTTCTTCCCTTTTGGTTTTCTGCCTCCAGCTCCTTGCACATGTCATTATAATATTTGTTTTTGTCTTCTCGAGCTGCCCTCTGAAATCTTCTGTTTAGTTCCTTAACTTCATCATGTCTTCCTTTTGCTTTAGCTGCTCAACGTTCAAGGGCAAGGTCCAGTGTGTCTTTGGACATGTAGTTTAGTCTTTTCTTTTTTTCTTGTCTTTTTAAGAACTTTTTGCTTCCTTCTTGAATGATATCTTTTATGTCGTGCCACAACTCTTCTGGTCTCCTGTCATTTGTGTCTAATGCATTAAACCTATTTTTGAGGTGGTCTCTGAACTCAGGTGGGATATACTCAAGGTCATAAATTTTTCTGCAAAATTTAATCATGATAGAATAAGGAATATTATTACTGATAATATTACAAGACACAGTGGCAATTAAAATTGGGATATTCAAAAATTATTTCAAGGAGGTACCTCAAAAAACTAAAAATAGATCTACCATATGACCCAGCTATAACACTATTGGGAATTTACCCAAAGGGAGATGGGTCATTATACCACAGAGACACCTGCATCTCCATGTTCAATGCAGCGCTTTTCACAATAGCAAAAATATGGAATCAACCAAAGTGCCCTTCAACAGAAGAATGGATAAAAAACTATGGTATATATACACAATGGAATACTATTCAGCAATCAAGAAAGATGAAATAGGGTCATTCGCAGCAAAATGGATGGAATTAGAGAAAATTATTTTAAGTAAACGAACACAAGATCAGAAAGAGAAACAACACATGTTCTCACTCATATGAGGGAGCTGACTCAAAATTACAAGAAGGAAAAATCCCACTCAAAGGTCAGATCACAATAAAAGGGGGGGAGGGAAGATAAGAATGAGGTCAATATAAATGGACTAGAAATCGCATGTAATTCTTCTAACAAGATAAAAACAAAGACCACTACAGGAAAAGTTTCTATCTTAAACAGAAATGGAACCCAAGGACATTTAGAAAAATACTACATAGTAAAAGATAGAGAAGACTTGGATGGGAAACTTAGATGGGAAGGAGGGGGAATCATAGGGGATGGTAAGGGGTAACCTATATGAATAGTGTTTATCAAATTGCATATATGAAAATTGTCACAATGAAAAGCATGTCAAAATGAATCACGTTATGATGTACATTAAAAATTTCTAATAAAAAATTATTTCAAAGTAAATTAAGAAGGAAGTATCAGTTACTTTTAAGAAATTGGGGGAGAGATAGAGACACAGACAGAAAGACAGACAGACAGAGAGACAGACAAAGAAAGCGCTGACTGTAAGTCTTGAGAACTGAAAAATCATACAATGTTTATGCTATGCAAAACCCTAATGTAGCTGGATGCAGTGGCACACACCTATAATCCCAGGAACTCTGAATGCAAAGCACAGAATATCATGAGTTCAAGGCCAGATGCAGCCTATATAAGTTAGTAAGACCTTGCTCAAAACAAGAAATAAAAAATGGGCTGGGAGTTGTGCCCAGTGGAAGAGCACTTGCAAAATATGAATTCAAACTCAAGTACCACCAAAAAAAGAACTTGAATGTAAAGTTTTCATGGTAAAGCTGCTAATTTAAAGCTTAAATTATAGAATATATTTAGAAGATCAACAAATATGTTCCTTTTTAAAGGGCATATTATATTTTGACTAAATGTACCATCAAAAAATGTTTCAAAAATACTCTCAAATATTCATAACTTCACCTGTTAGACAAGTAGTGCTAAGTGTATTGGCTATTATAACCTTTTCTTTATCTTATAAAAATACCTAAAGAATAGTTAATTCTGAGCAGTTTTTTATCTCTTAAAATCATATAACCAAGGAGGGGGGAAAATGGTGGACAGTTAGCTGCCACACTTCAATGAGGGTAGAAAATAGGGAAAATTGTGAAATTCTCTACTCAAAACAAAACAAAACAGGAGTGAAGTGCAGCTTTAATTACCAAGACAAATGGGATGGGACATGGACAACTGACCAAATAGTGGAGACTAAAATGAGGGAGAAAAGCATGACACATGGTGGGGCAACTCTCCATCATCTTCAGCCCCAGGGAAGATAGCAGGAGAGGACCTTGGAGGATACAGAGCCCTTTGGAAGGTACATGGCTGAAGTGAAACCCAGTAGGGCCATCCCTGATGGTGAGTGGCTGGCAGCAGAAAAGGCAGCACTACCTGCAAGGGCGCAAGGATAAAGGACCCAGTGGGGCCATCACAGATACCAGGCAGCTGGAAGGAGACAAGGTACACCTGACAGCAAGGGCCCCCAGCTAAAGAGAGAACTAGGGGGCCATCCTTGTCACTGAGCCACTGGAAGTGGACAAGGTGGAAATGTTTGCACAGGCATGCAGCTGAACAACACAGTGCAGCTGTCCCTGATGGCAAAGGGCTGGAAGGAGTTACAGCGGGGCATCTGGCAAGGATGCATGGCTGAAGGAAATGTGATGGGGCCTCTCAGATGGTTGCACTGGTGGGAAGGAAGGTGGACAAAGTGGAGGTCTGTAGGACTCTCTGGGGAAGAGGCTAGATGACACAGTCCCACTGTAGGGTCCCTGACCTGCAGACCATGGGTTTTTGTTTTTTATTAGGGAGAAATAATGGCCACTCTGACCTCTGCAGCCATTGGAACCATGCACTGGATGGAGGGAAACTGAAAGCTGGCAAGTTCAGGAAACAGAGGAGAGTGGCAGATGCTGCTGGATCCCTGAACTTAAAAAAGCTTGTTCACATTAAAGTGAACCTGGGTCCTAGAAGGTCTTGTGACATGGAGGAGTAGCGCCACAAGTCTGGTGAGCCTAAGACACATGGTTTAGCCTGTGGTGAGACTAGGGGGTGGGAATGCAGGGGATGGGGAGAAACCAAAGGAGCAGTGCTGAATGCAGAGGATGTAGCAGGAGGTAGGCACTGAGCACTAAGGCTGCAAATTACAGGGGTAGGAAAGGGAGAGAGAAGCACCAGTGACCTGTCAACACACAAACTCATGGGAAGGTCAGAGGAGAATCTCTTTACACATGGAGGAGATCGGACCTAGCACCTAGACCAAACAATGGGCAACTGTCAGCAGAAAAACACACAGAACATGAAAGGACATGCTGGATGGGAAGATCCTATAGACCAAAGTATCTCAACAGATAATGTCAAGGTAACTGGATTCCTGCAGATGCCTGAAGAATTTAGAACCTGGCAGCTTATAAATATGCTAAAAGACCTCAAAGACACCATCAGACAAAAAGATATCTAATTTGGAAGAACAGTTCTCCAGAGAAATAGAAATTCTGAAGACGAATCAAGCAGAGGTCCTTGAGATGCAAGGAAAATCAAACCAACTCAACATTATAGTAGAATCTTTAGTTTCGAGACGAAACGAAGCTGAAAACAGAATAGATGAAGCTGAAGAAAAGGCAGAAGACCTTATTTACCCACATGCCTAGACATAAAGAATGATGAAGCAGTGTGACCAAGATTTTCAAGAGATATTTGATAAAATAAAGAAATAAAATCTATGAATTCAGAGGATCCACAAAGGAGTTGAAAACAACATGAGAGGATTAGGAAATTTATTCAAAGAAATATTGGATCAAAACCTCTCAAACCTAAGGAAAGAGCTGGATACCTATACAAATGAAACATTCATATCTTCAAACAGAGTAGACCAGAACAAATCCTCCCCATGACACATTATAATTGGAATGCTAAACCTAGAGAAAGAAGAAGGTAGTCTAAAGGCTCCAAGAGAGAAACACCAACTCACTTAAAAAGACAAACCCATCAGAATAACAGTAGACTTCTCAATAACAACATTATAGGCAAGGAAATCTTGGACAAACATCATCCAAGTTCTGAAAAAGAATAACTGCCAGCCACGATTACATTATCCAGTGAAGTTATCTTTTTAAAATAGATGCTGAATACAAGAGATTCCATGATGTAGCATTGTTTAAATGATTCACAGTTACCAAGCCAGCATTGTAGAGGATGTTCAGTGAAACACTACATGGGGGAGGTAAGAGAACCCCAAATATAAGATCAAAGAAATGAATAATAAACATGTAAAAAATGTAAGGGAAAAAAGCAGGCCAAATATGAATCAAAAAATAGTAACAAGTACCAAATGTATACAGAATAATAAACTTCTCCCAATAATTACTCTCAATGTAAATGGCCTTAACTCACTAATCAAGAGACATAGTTTAGACAATTGGATCAAAAACATAAACTCTCAATATATGGCATTCAAGAGACTCACCTCATCCACAAAGACCATAAAATGTTGAAAATTAAAGGCTGGAAAACAATATATCAAGCAGGTGGGAAACAAAAAAGCATGAGTTGTGACACTAATTTCAACAGATTAGATTTCAATTCCAAACTAATCAGAAGAGACAAAGAAGGGTATTACATATTACTAAAAGAACCAGTCAACCAGGAACCTATAATGCTATTTAATATTTACTCACCAAATACAGGGGTACCTGTCTTTATAAAATAAATTTTATTGGAGATAAAGGAACACATTGGATCAGAACACAATAATTATGGGAATTTTTAATACCCCACTTTCTCCAAGAGATAAATCATCAAAACAAAAAAATCAACAGAGAAACAATGGACTTAAATTACATAGACCAACTGTACCTTACACATGTCTTCAGAATATTCCATTCATCAAATGTGGAATATACATTCTTTGCAGCATCACATGAAACTTTAAGACAGACCACATTTTAGTCCACAAAAATGGCCTCAACAAGTCCAAAAATAGTGGAAATCATCCCTGTATCATATCAGATCACAATGGAATAAAACTAGACCTCAAAAAAAATTTCAGAAATCTTACAAATTCATGGAGAATAAATAATACACTGCTGAATGATCAGTTGGTTATCAAAGAAATCAAAAAGGAAATTTAAAAATTCCTAAAATCAAATGAGGATGAGAACACTTCCTACCAAAATTTCTGGGATATGGTTCTAAGAGGGAAGTTCATGATTGTTAGTGCCTTTATAGATAAGTTAGGGAAGGTGCTATGAAATAATCTAATGATACATCTCAAGGCATTAGAAGCCAACAGCAAGCCAGTCCCAAAAGGAGCACTCAGAAAGAAATCATCAAGATCAAGGTAAAGATATCCCAATTAGAATCTAAAAATGCAACTCAAAGAATTAATGAGACTAAGAGCTCCTTGGAAAGATTAATAAAATAGATACCCTACTTTCAGCCAGTCTCACCAAAAGAAAGAAAAGGCCAAATTGAGAAAATTAGAAATGAGAATGTAATCATAGCCACCAATACCAATGAAATCTTATAAATCATCAGGGACTATTTTGAGAAATTGTACTCCTCAAAAAACAAAAATACATAAGAAATGGGTAAGTTCATTAACACATATGAATTACCAAATTTAAGCCTAAAAGACATAAGCAATCTAAACAGACCCACTACATTCACCAAAATAGAGCAAGTAATGAACACACTCCCAAAAATGAAAAGCCCAGGGCCTGACAGGTTCATAGCAGAATTCTATTGAACCATCAAAGAAGAATTAGTACCTATTCTACTTACTATTTCAAAAAGTAGAAAAGGAGGGGCATTTCCAATCTCATTCTCTAAAACCACCATTACCCCAATACCAAAACTGGGCAAGGGCACTTCAAACAAAGAGAACTGTAAGCCAATTTCCTTGATGAACATTGATGCAAAAATTCTCAACAAAATCCTGGCAAACCAAATTCAGCAACACATAAAAAAGATCATACACCATGATCAAGTCACCTTCATTCCACAGATGCAAGGCTGGTTCAACATATGAAAATCAATGTAATTCATCATATCAAGAGACTTGCTGACAGAAATCACATGATCATCTCAATCAATTCTGAGAAGGCCTTTGAGAAAGTGATAAAGCCCTGTGGGCATAATAGGGAAATACCTCAACATCATAAAGGCCATTTATGACAGACCTACAACCAATATCATATTAAATAGGAAATACTGAAATCATTTCCTCTAAGAGCAAGAACAACAAAGAATGTCCAATTTTCTCCTCTCTTATTCAATGTTGTGATTGAAGTCCCAGCCAGAGCAATCAGACAAAAGAAAGAAATCAAAGAGATACAGAATAGGCAAGGAAGAAGTCAAATTACCCTTATTCATGGACAACATGATCCTTTGCCTAAAGTACCCCAAAAATTCCTCTAGAATACCCTTAAACCTAAATAACTTCTCCAGCAAAGTAGCAGGATACAAAATTAACACTCAAAACTCAATAGCCTTCCTTTACCCCAATTGTGAAAAGGAAGAGACAGAAATAAAGGCAATAATCCCTTTCACAATAGGTCACCAAAAACTTAACTATTTAGGAATCAATATAACCAAAGACCATGAAGATCCCTATAAGAAAAACTTCAAAACATTAAAGAAAAAAATCACAGAGGATACTAGAAGGTTAAAGGACCTCCCCTGCTCATGGCTGATAGAATCAGTATTGCAAAAATGGCTATATTACCAATAGCAATTTACATATTTAATGCAATTCCCATTAAAATCCCAATGATAGATTTTGCAGAAATAGAAAAACTAATCCTAAAATACATATGGAAGTACAAAAGACTACGTATAGCCAAAATAATCTTAAACTGAAAAACTAATCAGGCAGGTACACAATACTTGACTTTAACTACAGGGCAATAGTAGCAAAAGAAGCTTGGTACTGACACAAAAATAGGCTTGAAGACTAATGGGACAGAATTGAAGGTCCAGAGATATACCCATGCAACTACAGCCACCTGATCTTTGACAAAGGGGTTAAAGATGAACACACAAGGAGAACAGAGAGCCTCTTCAATGAATGGTGCTGGGAAAATTGGATATCCATCTGAAGAAAAATGAAAATAGAACTGTATCTCTTAATTTGCATGAGTCAACTCCAAATGGATAAGAGACCTCAACATAAAACCAGAAATCTTAAAATTACTAGGAGAAAAGATAGGAAACACACTCCAACACCTAAGCATAGGAAAGTATTTCCTTAAGAAGACTCCAATTACTCAGGAAATCGCACCACGAATTGGCAAAAGGGATTACATAAAATTAAAAAGCTTCCATAAAACAAATGAAACAGTCAGTAGAGTTAAGGAAGAGCTCACTGAATGGGAGAAAATCTTCATCTCCTACACATCTCATGAAATTTACAAAGAACTCAAGAAAGCAAACATCAAGACAAGAAATAACCCAATACACAAGTGGACAAAGGAAATGAACAGACAGTTCTCAAATGAAGAAGTTCATAGGGCTAAGAAACACATGAAAAAATGTTCAACATCTCTAATTACGGGGAAATCCAAATCAAAACAAATCTGAGATTCAACCTAACTCCAGTAAGAATGGCAAAGATCAACAAAACAATAAATGCTGGTGAAGTTGTGGAGAAAAAGGAACCCTTTTACATTGCTGGTAAACTGTAAATTAATTTAACCATTCTGAAAATCAAGATGGAGATATCTTGTTGTTGTTGTTAGGTGCCATCGAGTTGTGTCCAACTCATAGCGACCCTCATAGGGTTTTCAATGGCAGATTGTTTCAGGATTGCCTTGGGAGTGGGTTGCCACATCCTTCTCCCATTTTTGCAGTGCTGGGAATCAAACTCGGCACCTCAGAAACTGCAGAGCAGCGCTCTACCAACTGAGCTAAATCCCAGCCCATGGAGATACCTTAGAAAACTAAATACCATACTATCCAGCTATACCAGTCCTGAGATTATACCCAAAGGGAGACAAGTCACCATACAACAGAGACACCTGTGTATCCATATTTAATGCAGCACTCTTCACAATAACAAGGATATGGAACTAAGATGCTGATCAGCAAAATGGATAAAAGAATTGTGATAATATACACAATGGAATGTTGTTGTTGTTATTATTGTTATTGTTGTTTTTAGGTGCCACCGAGTCATGTCTGACTCATAGCAACCCTCATAGGGTTTTCTATGGCTGGTGACTTCAGGATTGCCTCAGAAGTGGATTGCCACATCCTTCTCCCATTTTTGTGGTGCTGGGAATTGAACTCAGGACCTCAGAGACTACAGAACAGTGCTCTACCAACTGAGCTAAATCCTAGTCCCCAATGGACAGAAATAAAAAAGAATGAAATAATATCATTTACAGCAAAATGGATGGAACTAGAGAATATTATCTTAAGTGAATGAACATAGGCTCAATAAGAGAAATACCTTATGTTCTTACACATATGAGGGAGCTGAACCTTACTTAAAGGAAGAAAAGTAGATACATAAGTAGATACATAAAAATGCACAATTAAACCTACCGAAGAAGGGAAAATATAAATTGTAGAAAAGAGAAGGGAGGAGACTAGCAAAAGGAAGCAAAGGATACAAAAGGTGGCAAAGGGGAGAGAACCAATGTAAAAGGATAAACGGGGGAAAGGATAATCTCAATCCAAATGATTCAACTTCATGAGTGCACATCAAAAATAGGGGAATATATCCCATATGTGTATATGAGTTTTACTACATATTAGTCAAAAGGTTCCATAAACTTTAAAAGGTTCCATAAATTGATGAGAGTGTAACCAAAAGTGATGTAATAGTTGTGTAATGGATAAACCAAACACTGTATTACTCTGTATCCCATCAACATTATCAATAAAGGGAAAATAGAAAAAAAATCACATAACCTACTTTAGTTACAAATGTAAAATATCTCTTAGCACAATTACAAGTTTAAATTACTCTTAAAATATTACTGTATGTGGCACTAAAATCAGGAATATTCTATTTCCACAAAATATTTATTCAGAAATAAAGATTGCCAGCTGGGCGCAGTGGCGCATGCCTGTAATCCCTGAGGCTTGGGAGGCAGAGACAAGAGGATCGCAAGTTCGAGACAGTGGGCAGTCTGTGTAATTTCGCAAAAACCTGTTTCAAAAAATTTAAAAAAAAAATGGGCTGGGGGCGCAGCTCAGTGGTCCAGCACTTGCAAAGCATGCAAGTGCAAGGCCCTGGGTTCAACCCCCGTACCGCATAAAAAAAAAAGAAAAGACAAGAAAGAAAGATTGTCCATGAGTCAATGACCAATAATTAAATGTTTTTCATCTCCTATGATGTGTTTTACTGGAGGGGAAATATCATTGAAATTATGTTGCTTTATTAATATCTAACTAAAAATATTTTACAAAAGAAAGAAAAGAAATGCCTCCAAAATCTTTGATTTGAACAGTGAAGATATATCTCAGTGCTAGACAGCTTGTCTAGCATGGTCATGCCCGTGGGTTCCATTCCCAGCACCACTAAATAAATAAATAAATACATACATATATACATACATAAATCTTTGACTTGAATCTAAAGTTTACAAGATGCAACTGGTTCAGTACTTCTGAGCATAAATATAAAATAACAACAGAAATGAATTTGTTCAAAGTTGCACAGTCTTTTGTTAGCAATGAGTGGAAAACTTTCAGACTATTCTAATTTTATACAAAATATACTATATCAAGGAGTGTCCACATTTTTATAGCTGTATTCTTCAATTCCACCTTCTCAAATTTTCTAATATCTTGGGAATACATCAGAAATAACTAAATCAATATGCATCCATGTACTTATTCAACAAATAACTATAAAGTACTAAATGAAAAACTATATTTCCACTAGGAAAATATAGATTCTACTACCAAGGAACATAGAAAGTAAAGGAGAAAGAAAATACGTAACAAATATGAGGCAGAAAGTAGTGAGACATACAGATGAAGTGGGACTTTAGGGAGAGAAGCAATAGGATTCCTTAAAGTCATCTACAGAAGAAAAGTTTCTGAATTTGGTTTTAGTTTGGTCTTGTGGACATGTGGACATGAGGAAGAAGGCTTTCTGAGGACTCAGGGCAGGGAAGAGAATAAATAAAAACCCTTGAGAAAAGGAAATACAGCATATATATACAATCAAAGCAATTCAGTATGGTTGTTGTTGTTGTTAGGTGCCTCCGGGTTGGTATCTGACTCATAGCGACCCTACGTACAACAGGTGAAACACTATTGTCAGTGCTTCTCTGCTGTTCATAGGGTTTTCAGTGGTGGACTGAGTTTTGAGAATGGGTTGTCAGTCTGTCTCCCAAGCTTACAGCACGTGGTGTTCCTAGGCGGTCTCCCATCCAAGTACTAACCAGGCCTGACCCTGCTTAGCTTCCAAGATCTGACAGGATTAGATGACACAGGGCTGCAGGCGTTGTTGTTGTTAGGTGCCTCTAAGTCCGGTCTGATTCAGCGACCCTATTGTACAACAGAAGGAGGCACTCTCTGACACTGTGCCATGCCTGGCACTATGTCAATGCTTCTCTGCTATTCCAGGGGTTTTTAAAGGCTGATTGTTTTGGTTGTGGGATGCCAAGTCCTTCTCCCATGCCTGCAATACCCAGTATTCCCAGGTAGTCTCCCATCCAAAACTAACCAGGCTTGACCCTGCTTACTTCTGACAGGAGGGAAAAGATTGCAAAGAGAATAATTGTCAAGAGTAAAAGGGACATGCCTAGACACCCTAACACTGAGGGCCTGAATCTAAAGTATTGTAAATTGAACTTTATTTTGTAGCTATTGGGGAATTCCCTGAAATTTACTAGTAGGAATAGGATGCACACAAACTAATTAAGGAAGAAAGACCCAGAGGTAAGGAAGAATAGTAAACACCAGCTATAAAATGACCCAGGCAAGAATCCTGACCTAGAGTGCAAAGAAAAGAAAAAAAAAGATGAAAATTCATGGATTTGATGCTAGAAGAAAGGAAAAGAACAAACTGAAAAATTGTGATTTGGTGAATGGATGTATCTTCCAGGGAGTTAAACAGAAAACAAAAAATGGAAGACTTGGAGAGAAGCAGGGAGGGAAGAGTTGACCACACATTGTTGTTGTTGTTAGGTGCTGTCAAATCGTGCCCAACTCATAGCGACCCTTATAAGGTATTCAATGGCTGATTGTTTTGGGATTGCCTTGGGAGTGGGTTGCCACGTCCTTCTTCTGTTTTTGTGGTGCTGGGAATCAAACTCGGAACCTCAGAGACTGCAGAGCGGTGCTCTACCAACTGAGCTAAATCCCAGCTGACCACACATAGCTCCAAGTATATGACTTGTATCATCTCATTTTGCCTTATAACAGATAGTGAAGTTAGGGCAATTAAAAGAATCTGCCCAAGATCACTTAATGAGCAGCGTATCCAGGGAGGATAATCAGTTCAGTTTTTGTCATGCTAAGTTAGAAAAAGAGGTATAAATTCAGGTGACATTTAGTACTAAGTTTGGCATTCCAGAGAGAGAAAGAACAGACTCAAGACATACTTGAAGTCAGTTATATGCATAAAGTCATTAAGTTTTAGAACATCAATGGGGAGAATATAGCATTAAAACCAACTGGGAAAGAGATGGTCAAAGAAAATAGAAGGCAACTATTTTCAAGGATGGGGGCTGGGGTTCAGTTTCATTGGTAGACTGTTCTGTGTGCTCAGAGGCTCTAGGTTCAATCCTCAGCACCACAAAAATGGGAGAAGGACCTGGCAGCCCACTCCCAAAAGAATCAGCCATCAAAAATCCCCATGAAGAGCAGAGAAGCACTGACATAGTGCCCAGCATGGCAGGGAGTGTTTTGTTCTGTTGTACACAGTGTCGCTATGAGTTGGACCCAACTCGAGGGCACCTAACAGATTTTCAAGAATAGACATTCAAATGAACTATGACATCTTATGAGTCTTCATTTACTACCAGATTTTAGAAGCTTTTCCTCAAAAACAATCAAGAAAGAAACTGTTTCTGAATTTGCAAAATATAAAAGGTATACCTTAGAATTGTATGATATAGACCAAATAATTTCAATACTATTTTGGTTTCACTGGGTAAGCTGAAGTAAATGAAGAGGAAAAATTCTAACGCTTTTTTCACTTCAAGGATCCTTAATTAATAAAACTAATATCACATACATTATAACAATAAATGATGTAGCACTTTTAATTATCTTTGGAGAACTTATTTCTTATCCCAGGGTCAGAGTATGATTAAACAAATAATTGAATAATTCATCATAAATGTCATAAAACATGACAAATTAGAATGTGTTTTTCTAAATCATAATATATATGGTAACTAAAGCAATTTAAAATTTCAAAAATTATTGGAATCTAGAAAAATGAGTTGATAAAATATATCCATATTGACTAGAACATGAATGAAAACAATGTAAAACAGAAATGGAGAAGGAGAATGAAACCCTTGATCATCAACCAGAAATGTCTGAATGTGTGCTTTTGTCTGATCTCTTCTTTTGGAATTGAGCTTACTCATTATTCCCTACATGTTTTTTGTTTTGTTTTTATTTTCATTCCAGAGGAGCATTGAAAAAGACTTGAGTGATGTCCTTTTTTACTGACATTTAATATCTCCACAAAAATAATAAATATATTGCCAAGAATGATTATTATAAATGTTTTAACTTATATAAGGATCGCCAATATACTAGTTACTATATAAAATCAAATATTTAGTGCAAGACTCGTTCTTTTCTCTGAGTTGTTTCTGAAACACATATTCATAACAAAACTTATTTGAATTTGCTCTTTGCTCAATATGGCATGGAAAACTATCCTTTCTACAGTTCTAAGGCATAATGCTATTTCAAAGACAGACCATATAATTTTATTTACCAAATCCAAACTCCCAAAATTTAGCCTCTATTTTATGAAATGATAAATAGAGAGGAAAATACAGTGATGCCATGAGATTGAGAACCTTTGAGGACACTTATGTGTAATGAAATATACTGTTTGCCCTGGCAGCTTGCTTTCTTGGCACTTCTCCCAGTCAAATCCTGCACATCCCTACAAATGCCAAATTTTAGCCTTGGGCCAAAGGAAATTTACATGGAAACAACAATACTTTTAGTGTTTTAAATTGTTTTACAGAGTGTATATAAAGGGATGTGGTTTTGCTGTCTGGATACCAGGATGATGGTAAACGCAAATTGCTTCATGTAGTATTGTCAAACGAAACTTTTTATTGCAGATTTTTTTATAATTCACAATGATTTTGAAAAATACAAGAGGTAGCTTAAATGGAACCACTTCGGTATTGCTTTACCAATCCTTCTAGCTGAATTCTACATGCAGACACTGACACAGCACAGTATAGCTGCATGCTAATAAATAAAATCTAGTAGAGTGAAAGTCAACCCAGAAACAAAAACGATACATTTTGATACTGACAAAGTCATAAGTAAATAACTTAATTTTGGGGTTGTTGTTGTTGTTGTTAGGTGCCGTCAAGTCGGTATCCGACTCATAGCGACCCTCTGTACAACAAGGGAAACACTACTGTCAGTGTTTCTCTGCTGTTCATAGGGTTTTCAATGGCAGATTGATTTTTGGGAGGGGGTTGCCAGGTCCTTCTCCCAAGCCTACAACTTCTGGTGTTCCCAGGCGGTCTCCCATCCAGGTACTAACTAGGCCTGATCCTGCTTAGCTTCTGAGATCTGACGGGATCGGATGCCACAGGGCTACAGCTGCAGGCAATTTTGGGGTAGACTAGGCAATAAATGTAAAAATAACTGGATAATTTTTATACAAAAAGAACACGGAACCAATGGATTTTAATTTTTTTTTTATTGCTTAAGAAATCAGTAATGTTCACCTTGTAATGTTCATCACAAAATAAAGTGCTAGGAGAAAACATCTCAAATTATTTTTACAGATAATATGTATACAAACCTGAAATAGATTAGAATATTAAATCTGTCTATATACGGATCCAGAATAAAAATCCTAAAAGAAATAATAAGCCTCTATAACTTAAGCAAAAAAAGAAGTTACTTTATAACTAAATGTGGTTTAAACCAAGTATACTAAAATATCTCTTAATCTTTGCCCATGAAAACTGAACACTTGTTGAATTCTTCCCCTCTGCATCAAATCTGTAGAAAAGAAGTTTTTTAAAAAAATTATAACTATATAAAAATGTATTATATGTTGTTAGGTGTTGTCAAGTCCAGTCTGACTCATAGCAACCCTTGTAGAGCAAAAGATCTCTTTAGAGTATTGAAAAGCAAAGATGTCACATTGAAGATGAAGGTGCGTCTGACTCATGCCATGGTATTTTCAGTGGCATCATATGGTTGCAAAAGCTGGACATTGAACAAGAGAGACAGAAAAAGAATTGATGCTTTTGAATTGTGGTGCTGGAGACGTCTATTGAATATACCGTGGACTGCCAAATGACCCAACAAATCTGTCCTAGAAGAAGTACAACCAGAATGCTCCTTAGAAGCAAAAATGGCCAAACTGCGTCTTACATATTTTGGACATGTAGTCAGGAGAGAACAATCCCTGGAGAAGGACATCATGTTTGGAAGAGTGGCAGGTCAATGCAAAAGAGGAAAACCCTCCACCAGATGGATTCACACAGTGTCTGCAACAATGGGCTTAAACATAAATAAGATGGTTTGCCTGGCACAGAATCGGCAAGTGTTTCGATCTGCTGTACATAGGGTCGCTATGAGTCGGACTCAACTCGACAGCACCTAACAACAACAACAACTGTTTCAGGATTACCATATCCTCCCATTTTTGCAGTGCTGGGGATTGAAACCAGGTCCTCAGAGAGTGCAGCATGGCACTCTACTAACTGATTTAAACCCCAGTCCTATGTATTATATAGATAAATAAAACACACACACACACACACACACACACGCACACACACACACACACACACACACAATCTCCTCAAAAAAAGAAAATTACCAGAGGTTGTCCCAGGGAAGGGGAAGAGACACAAGGCCCCCACAGTAAGCATTGGATAGCCCTGACACCTGCTTCCCAGGATAGCCTCATCCTGAGACCCTCACTTCCCACAGCTGTGCCTCATGCTCCTAGCCCTCTCAGTACTGCAGCAGCCTCAGCTTCTGCAATAACATCTCAAAGCCAATGTCATTGGGAAGTCAAACACTTGGTGAAAACTGTCACCATTAAAAATAATCAACAAATTTTACATATGATAAAACTTAGACATAAGATGAATTAATCAACATCTTATTAAAATAAATGATATTCTCAGAGAATGAAGGAAAAATATTATTTACTTGAAAAAGTATAGGAAGAAGTGCAACAAAAACCTAACATTAAAAAAAGCAAAAAATGAAAAATATAATTGTCCTATGACAAAGTCAATAAATGGCTAAAAAAGAGTGCTGAGTAATATAAACTGACACGTTCAAAAATCTACTGTTTGGAAATTTCACAGGGCAGAATAAGAGATAATGTAAATTAGGATTTAAGTTAGTCTGTATTTGAAGGAATAATGCCTGAGAATTTTCAAAAACTATAGGGGCAAGAGGAGACAGGCAAGTTCTCCAACCAAAAGAGCTCACTGTCTAGAAAGTAATAAAAGAAGTAATAGAGACATAACAATGTGTTCAAAATGAAACATGATAATAATAAGAAAAAAGTCTGAAAGAATTCTAAGTAGAAAGAATACATTTCACTAAAATGAAGAAAAGACAGTACTTCAATCTTGTGATTTGTAAAATTAAAGGCAAGTATAATTGAAACAATAACTTGGAAATATTATGGGAAAATAATTTAAACCTGGAAATCTCTAATAGTCCAATTTCCATTCCAGAGAGATGGGCTCCAATATTGACACTTTTAGCTATTTGATGACTTGGAAAAAAATACCACTCACTTAAGCTTTTTGAAATAAAATTATATTCCACCAGGATGAAAATCTTCTAGATGACAATAATGAGATACAAAAGAAATAAAGCAAAGGAATAAAATCTATTGTAATATATATATAGTGTTGTTAGTTGCCATCCAGTTGGTGTCCAACTCATAGCAACCCTGCGTACAACAGGCAAAACACTATTGTCAGTGTTTCTCTGCTGTTCATAGAGTTTTCAATGGTGAATTGATTTTGGGGAGTGGGTTGCTGGGTCCTTCTCCCAAGCCTACAGCACTTGGTGTTCCCAGGTAGTCTCCCATCCAAGTACTGACCAGCCCTGTCCTTGCTTAGCTTCCAAGATCTGACAGGATTGGATGCCACAGGGCAACGGCTACAGGCATTTACCTAAGTACTGATCGCAAAAAAAATGTTTTAGTGACAAATTAGAACTAAGATTCCATACAATAGCAAGCTGGTAGCATACTGCAGCAAAAATATAGTCTATTTAATATACCTAGCACATCAATTTAGTTGGGTGGAGAAATATTGATTAAAGCTGGGCTTTCTCATAGATATATAATGTAAACACATACATGCCACTCATTTTGTGTTAAAATTGTAAGCAAATTCCTAGACATTTATTCTGGAGAAATAAAAACTTATCTGTTCATAAGGATCTGTATATGAATATTTGTATTTGTTATTTTAAATTACCTCAAACTGTTAACAACCCACATGTCCTTCAAAAAATGAGTGGGTAAACAAAATTTGGGACATCCATACCATGGACTATTACTCACACTAAAATGGAATACAAGAGAAACAGAAAAAAATTTCTGTTTTCTGAGTGGGAAGAAATAATCTCAAAATTTACTGCTCCATAATCCCAATTAGGCAACACTCTTATAATAACACAATTGTAGATATAGAAATCAGATTATTGGCTGCCTGGGTGGGATGAAAGGTAGTGTTATAAACATGCAGTGTGAATGAATTCCTTTGTAAACAGCGTAGTTCTGTATCTTGATTGCAAAGCTGAATATGTAAAGCTGTACACATGGTAACCTTTATAGAACTAGGCATACACATAAAAACAAATCATGCAAAAACTGGCAAAATCTATGGTCTACTCAATCATATTTACTGATACCAATCTTGGGAGATTTGATAATGTGCTATTGTTATGAAAAAACTATCATTAGAGAAAACTGGATATCAGTTACACTGGCATCTCTGTATTACCTTTTGCAACTTCCATAAGTCTATAATATAAAACAAAGATTTAAAAAATAAAATTTTTAAGTGTGTCTCCTAAAATAACAGAAATTAAAACTGCCAAATTAGTGAAGAGGAAAGTACAGTAATCCAGGAGCTGGGAGTGTTAGGTCAGTGGTATAGCACTTTCCACATATGCACAAGGCTCTTTGTTCAATCCCCACTACCACCAGAAAAAAAAAATCCAATGTAAGGTGGAAAAGATGGGGGGAAAAAATCAAAGAACAAGCAAAAAAGGTAAAAAAGAGAAAAATAATATGGTAGAAATAAGTTCAAACTCTTCAGTTAATACCATACACGAAGAGGAGATGTACTTACAAATTTAAAAGATGGAGACTACTATACACAGCAAGACCAAACTTGTTTTGCTTTTACAGAACCATCTGAAATCAAATGGTACAGGAACATTGAAAAAGATGGAAAATATTAAATGAAGACAGTCACCAACTCATGATGGTTTGACCTGCAATGTGAAATTAATGTGAAAGTAATACACATTCTCTAAAAGCCATACTTTGAATTTTAATCTTTTCCCAGGCTAGTGGGTGGTGCCATAGTCTCAGGTGATGCTGGACCTCAGCAATAAGCTGCAACTCCATGCCAGCCAAGGCACTGTTGTTGTTAGATGCCTTGGAGTCGTGTCCGACTCATAGCAACCCTTTTAGGGTTTTCTATGGCTGATAGTTTTGGGATCGCCTTGGGAGTGGATGGCCACGTCCTTCTCCCATTTTTGCGAGGGAGGAAATCGAACTTGGGACCTCAGAGACTGCAAGCAGCACCCTACCAACTGAGCTAACCCATGACTTCTCCCCCTTTGCACCCCAGCTGCCATGAAGTGAGCGGCTTTATTCCATCGCATGCTCCCCGCCGAGATGTTCTGCCTCATCACAAGCCCACGTGGTCAAGGGACGATGGGCTGAAACCTCTAACACTGTGAGCCAAATTAAATCTTTCCTTCTTTTACATTGTTTTCCTCTGGTATTTTGTCACAATGATGGGATCTGACAAGCAAACTACAGTAGGGATTGTAGTTTATCTGATCATTAGGTCCTGAAGTTCGTATCTTCTGAATACAATTGTTAAAATCAGTTTCTGCCATGTGTAAAGAATTACAATATCAAAGAATCATACTTCAGGGCTTATGTTTTGATCATTTTATGCAGACATAACACATTTTCATTCTGAGTATCAAAAAAGTGCATCTCTTTGATAAATATGTATTCAGAGAATACTTGAATTTATTTTTCCTCCTTATAGCTCATTGTTTAGTAGCTTTGATTGGGGAATTGTTATCTTTAGAGTCTAAGACTTTTATTAATGAATAAAAGATAATGACATTGCAGAATTTTAGAGGCAAGTACTTGCTTTTGGGACCTGGGTTCAGAATTTATGTGCCAACAATTAGATTATAAAACTGAGCATATAGTTATTGAAAGACTATTCATTATTTATGGCAATTGGTTAATTCATTTTTTAAAAAGCAGAACAAAGCCTGCTGAGCACCTCCTTCCTACACAATAGACACTACAGCAATATTTAAAGGTGAACTAGGTATTTTTCCAGTAAAAGATTTATGGATAGACAGTAAATTTGCATTAAATTCATTCTAAAGTGGCCATCAGGTTCAGTTCTCTGGAGAGAAGTTAAATCACTTTCAGTTGGCATTCTGTGATTTTCATATCCAACAGTTATCACTGCCATAAATGACTGCCACAGAGAAAATCTGTAGTTCTCAAACTTGACTGCTGGAAGGCCACCCTTTGTGATGATTTAAATCTGGAGCAGAGTTGAGTAGTCACAGTTTTCAGATATCTACAGATGATTTTAATACATAAGCAGCAATGAGAACCACTGATCTAGTTATAAGAAGACAATTGGAAAGAAATTATTCAGAAGAAGAAATTCTTTTCTTCTTGACATTAAGAAAAATCTAAGGGAAAGTTTTATCTTCTAAATCAGGGTCATCAGCCTTCAAGTTTCAGTCTCCATAAGTTCATAGGTGCTACAAAGACACACATCACTATTAACACCACACTCCAGTGCTATAAGTGCTCACAAACTTCTAGGTGTTTTAACCTTATAAACTGCCAGAATAATGAGACTACTGGGTTCAATAAATTGCTTTGTTTGGAAGCAGTGTAAGAGAAAATAAGAGACTGTAAGATAAATCTGTCAATGACATGTCCTTTAAGACTACTTAAATTTTGTGGAATTTATGGATCATTCTTCACTTGAACAAATGGCAAATTAACTCTCTCTATCCCTTTTCTCTCTCTGTTGGCACACTTTTTCTAGGAATGGTTGTACTTGATGTGCTTCATTACCGTAGGTGCTCCAGGGGCCTTACATTAGATTTTTCTCTTGACCAACCAAACATGACATGCTGCTGAAGTCAGCAAAACTAAGCTGATAATTTCACTCACATTGCTGTCCCTTAATCCAGAGATTTTCTGGAGCACACACTTGTAACTGTTTAGTAATAGAAACACCAACATTATTACAGCTACAGAATCTAAGTAGGTAGCGGTTTATTGAGCTAAAAGGCACTTACTGAATATCTGTATTCTAGAGAAGTCCCTTGCTATCTGTAGCAGTAAAGCAGTGATAGACACAAAAATGAGTAACTATGCATTTAAACTATAGATACTCCGATAATACAAAGTTGTGATTAATGAGATAATATATGTTGAGTGTTTTATACTAGGGGGCTATTTTGTTTTATGTATTTTTTCATGCAATCTTCAGATTATAGCTTGAGTTGTAACCCTCGAAAATTTATATACTCAAGTCCCCAGGCGCTCTTGATACAAGAAAATGGGGTTTGTTTAGAGATTTGGAGGTGTATTTTGTTTAGCTGAGGCATTAGGGAGCTTTAATCCAGTATTAATACGTCCTTATAAAAGAAACCTTCCACGTGTCTGTCAGCTTGTTGTGATGTGGGGGCTTGCATGTTGCTGTAATGCTGAAGGCTCTGACATGGGTATTTCAGATACCAGCAGAGCCACCCATGGTGGACAGGTTTCAGCTAAGTTTCTAGTCTAAAACAGACTAGGGAGAAAAACCCAGCAACCCACTCCCAAAACAATTAGCCATTGAAAATCCTATGAAAAGCAGAGAAGTACTGTCAAATATACTGCTGGGAAATGAGCTCTCCTCTCTCTCAAGCTGGAAGGCATTTAAGAAATGACTGGGGAAGAGTTACCTCCTCAATGTAGAGTCAACCCTAATTATGAGAAGGGAGTAAAGCCCCTGGGACTTCCTTTTGCTAATATGGCCTGACTCAAAATGAGAAAAACATAGTGGCTTCAACACTGGGCTCAAACATAAGAAGATCAGATGGTATACATGGCCAAGTGTTGGGGAGTATTTCATTCTGCTGTAGTTAAGGTTGCTATGAGTTGGATTTGACTTGTTGGCACCTAACAGTAACAACAACAAAAGAAAGAAATTTGGATACAGAAGCAGACAAATAAGACTGCCAGGTTAAGCTACCACAAGCTAGGGAACTACCTGCAACAATGGAAGAAGTCTAGAACAATTCTTTGTTTAGTACCTTCACAAGGGAATGGCCCTGCCAACCCCTTAATCTTGGACTACTCACCTCCAGAATTGTGAAACAGTAGTTTTCTGTTACTTAAACTATCCAATTTTTGGTACTGTGTTTCAGCCTTTGTAGAAAACTAATGTACTTTATAAGCTCCTAAGGGAGTTAGTATCATTATCTTCATTGTGTATATGAGGGAAATCTGCCTCAGAGATTGTGGGACTTGTCCAAAATCATACATTGCTGACCACGCCAATGTATTCTCCATTTAGCAAACTTTTGAAAAAAGCATTATAAATCATGCTAAGTTTTTGCTTAAAACTGCAAAATAGGTTTTCCTTTCCACAGAATAAAATCCAATCTCTAAATTGATTGCTCTAAGTGATTTCCTTGTCTACATTTCTGGCATCCTCCTGTGTCATCCTCCTTCTTAGTCATTGTAAGCTTATCTCCCTAGGTCCTTTGCCCATGCTCTTCACTAGACTTGGACTGTTCTCCAACAACTCTTCGAAGAACCTGCTCCTTCAAGCATTTTGTCTCAGTTCAAATATTGTTTTTACTGTAAAAGTGTCCCAGCCAGACTCACTTATACACTCTATTTTATTTCTTTCATGGTTCTTATAACAATCCAGTATTATATTTTTAGTTGATTGACTGTTCTGTTGACTCTTCCTTTCTCTTAGAAGATGCTACATGAAAGAAAGTTCTTATTTATCCTGTTCACCTCTCCAGAAGTGAACATCTCCCCAGAGGCTGCAATAGAGGCATGCAGATAGAAGGTACTTGTCAATATTTAATGCATGACTATGTGGACAGGTGAGAGGAAAATATGCCCCAGTCCATCAAATTTGGATCCTCCGACAAGCAAAGATCTTGCTACATAATTTCCCCCCACCATTAGGTAGACCTAATTCACTTTGGATGTTTAACCAAACTTTTTTTTTCCAGTTGTAAACTTGGAAGAGATGAGAGATTAGTGTTACGAATGGGAAGCTGCTCTCCTTTCACTTAGAAAGCCCAATGTGGTGAACAAATCAGTAATAATCACTGTACTTTGTTGAGTTTTGAGCATTGGACATGCCAGCACTTCTCTGAGATATGAAACAGTGATATCTAGTGCTCAATTATTCAGAAATTCCAAAGTCTGAGAAGAACCACTTGTCTTTTGGCAAGGGAAAGAAATGCTTAGTGATGGGCTAGAGAGGAAGGAGTCACTTACTCAAACTGAAACTTCACAGTCCAGACAGCATTAGACTCAGACACTAATAGTAGAAAATGCAGTGGATGCTGTGAATGGCAAAGTCCTCCCTTTCTCTCCATCTACTTTAGATCCTGATGCTAAACTTTGTTACAAGGACAGTTAAAAACTCCCAATATCAGATAAGAAAGAGTCATAAGTGTATATTCATTGAGGATGAGATGAATTATAGAGTCAATTAAATAAATATAATGCTCCTTACCCATGGAAATCACAAAGATCATATAATTTTAAGGACAAAGGTATGAGCATTCATTTCCCTTTCTTACTGTAGTAGAAAAAGTTTAAAATTGTGGCAGGAAGGAGAAGATTAAGAAGAGTATGTTAGAAAGACAGGTGTTCACAGGGCTGATTTTATGAAAGATATTTGGGAAGTTTTAAGGAGAAGAGGGTATTTTTCAAGGTGTGTGTGTGTGAATATGCGTGTGTATGAAGATTAGTGAGTGAAAGACAGCAGAGAGAGAGAGAGATCCAAGAGGATTATGACAGACTAAGAATCAAAGAAGTTGAGGAAGAAAAACATACACAGACAGAAACATAGAAAACAATGAGCACAAGATGAAAGTTAAGAGGTTTCACTGTGCTTTGTGAGCAGAAGCCACAAAATCACATTTGTTATTTACTAAAAATGAAAAACTATAAAAGAAACAGCTTTTAATCATTTTTAATATTTTTAAAATGAAAGAATCCAGTATTAGAATAAGACAGTTCAGCTTAATAACAACACTCACTGAAAATTAAGAACTTCTTTTCAAGCTGGGCATAGTGGCGCATGCCTGTAATCCCAGCGGCTTGGGAGGTGGAGCCAGGAGGATTGCAAGCTTGAGACCAGAGGAAGTCTGCATAACTTAGCAAGACCCTGTCTTAAAAAGTAAAGAAAAAAAAGGGGGGGCGCTGGGGGTGCAGCTCAGTGGTCCAGCACTTTACATAGCATGCAAGCACGAGGTCCTGGGTTCAACCCCTAGTACTGCAAAAAAAAAAAAAAAAAAAAAAAAAAAAAAAAAAAAAAAGAACTTCTTTTCATTAATGAGTAATATGAGAAACAATTTAATATTATTCATTCCTTTCTACTTAGAAGGAAGCAGAGGCATAGAGAGTTAGTGTCAAAACTGAAATGTAAGCTCCATCACCATCATTTTGCAAATTTTATCATTGTTGTGGGGATTGGAGTTCAAAAATCCAGTTTTAACATTGTAGAAATATTCCTATTTATGACTTATTGCATAGATTTGTATTTAATAAATTATTGATTGATATTCTGTTATTATTCTGTATACAACCATAACAGAACATATTATCATGCACCTTTTTGAAATTTTATTAAAAATATAGAGCAAGTTTGATTTTTCTTTAATCTGAATTATTAATTTGAAGATTGTTATTCAGAATTTGATAAGATGATTGAAGAGAAACATGTGGAAAGAAATATCTTAGTAACTTGAAATTTCAATATACTAGTACATAGGGATAATACCATTATCTAGCTCACAGCTAGCTAAAATTCTGTAAAGTAATATAGATAAAATTCATTGCAAGGAACTTACAAAATACCTAGATGACAATGTTATGGACAATCTTTGGATTCATTGTTGAGGAAGTTCTGTTATTTTAGAATATATTCTTTATTCAAATTAGATAAAGATTGTATCTAGCTAATAGTAGAAACTTATGCCAATGTTAGATGGATATCAACCAAAAGCAGAGAATGTAAGAAAGATGTCTATATTTTACTGACTATGCAAAGGCATTTGACTGTGAATCATAACAAACTGTGGATAACACTGTGAAGAATGGGAATACCAGAGCACTCAATTGTGCTCATGAAGAATTTGCACATGGGCCACGAGGCAGTCATTCCAACAGAACAAGGAAACACTGAGTGATTTAAAGTCAAGAAAGGTGTGTGTCAGGGCTTTCACCATATATCTTCAATTTCTGTGCTGAGCAAATAATCCAAGAAGCTGGACTTTATGAAGTACAGTACAGTACTTCATAGTACTGTACAGGATTGGCGTACAGGATTGACAGTACAGGATTGGAGGAAGACTCATTAAAAACCTGTATTATACAGATGACAACTCTGCTTGCTGAAAGTGAAGAGGATTTGAAATGTTTACTAATGAAGATCAAAGAACACAGCCTTCGATATAGATTGTGCTTCAACATCAAAAAAATCAAAAATCCTTACGACTGGGTCAGTATGCAACTTCATGATAAATGAAGAAAAGATTAAGGTTGTCCAAGATTTTGCTTTACTTGGTTCTACAATCAACACCCATGGAAGCAGCAGTCAAGAAGTCAAAAGATGCATTGCTTTGGGAAAGCTGTTGCAAAAGACTTCTTTATAGTGTTGAAAAGTAAAGATGTCACATTGAAGACAAAGGTGTGCCTGACTCATGCCATAGCATTTTCAGTCACATCATATGGTTGTGAAAGCTAGGTATTGACAAAAGGAGACAGGAAAAAAAATGATGCTTTTGAATTACGGTGTTGGAGACGAATATCGACTATACCATGGACTGCCAAAAGAACCAACAGATCCATCCTAGAAGAAGTGCAACCTTGGAAGCTACTTGGAAGCTAGGATGACTAGATTTTGTGTCTTATGTATTTTGACACGTTGTCAGGAAGGACCAATCCCTGGAGAAGGACCTCCTATTTGGGAGAGTGGTGAGTCAATGAAAAAAAAAAGGAAGATCTTCCTTCCACTAGATGGATTGACACAGTGTCTGCAACAATAGGCTTAATATAAAAAGGATCATGTGCCTGGCACAGACTCAGGGAGTGTTTCTTTCTGTTGTACAGAGGGTTGCTATGAATCAGACCTGAGTAAGTGACACTTAATAACAACATTTGATGAAAATGATCATCATGATTATATGCTTGTTGTTTGTTGTTATGTGCCATGGATTCGGATCCGACTCATAGCAAACCTATGTACAACAGACAAAACACTACCCAACACTGTGCCATACCCAGCACTTTTGTCAGTGCTCCTCTGCTATTCACAGGGTTTTCAATGGCTGGTTGTTGAAGGGTTTTTGTTTTGTTTTGTTTTGCTTTTTTTTTTTTTTTTTTTGAGTGGGGAGGGTACAGTGAGGGGAAGATGTGGGTTTCCAGGTCCTCCCAAGCCTACAGCACCTGGTATTCCCATGCAGTCTCCCATCCAAGTACTAACCAGGCCCTATCCTGCCTAGCTTCTGAGATCTGACAGGTCCAGATGCCAGGGTGGTACAGCTGCAGGCAAGTATATGTTTAAGTTGTATTAAATAAAGAACTGCTTAGAGGTACACATTTGATAAAATCATGATTTATTTCCTGGCTATCTAATTCTTTGACTTTTTTGTATTTATATTGTTGTTGTTGTTAGGTGCTGTCAGGTCAGTATCCGACTCATAGCAACCCTCTGTACAACAGGGGAAACAATATTGTCAGTGCTTCTCCGCTGTCCATAGGGTTTTCAATGGCTGATTGATTTTTGGGAGGGGGTTTCCAGGTCCTTCTCCCAAGCCTACAGCTTCTGATGTTCCCAGATCGTTTGCCATCCAGGTACTAACCAGGCCTGACCCTGCTTAGCTTCCAAGATTTGACGGGATCGGATGCCACAGGGCTATGGCTGCAGGCTTATATTTATATTACCTTCCCATATTCTTAGTTTGGCCTACAGTGGCCTAGGTAAACTAATACCTGCTGAAGCTTCCTGCCTTATTTAATACTTCATTCCCTTCTCTCACCCTGATCCAAGTAGTCTGGCAGTTTTCGCTTTTGCTTTTTGTTTGTTTTTGTTTTTGTGCTGAGGGTTGAACCCAGATCCTTGCACATGTCAGGTAAAGGCTGTACTATTGAGCTTTAATCCCAGCCTTAACTACTCTTGACATTTTTAGTTCCTAGACTAAAACATGATCTCAGATTCATGCCTTTGTATCTGTCCTTACTTATGCCTAGACTATTTTTCTCCTTACAAACTACTAATCATCTATCATGATTGAATTTAAATGGAACTGACTCAAGGAAGACTTTCTTAACTACTCCTCCCATCCAACTAAATTAGGAATAAGTATATAGTCATATAGTATTTATGCACACTTACAATGTTAAAAGAATTTGGAATTTCATTGTTTAACTCTTCCTTCCAACATGAGACTACAGTTTCATAAAGTTAGGGATCACGCATATTTGGTTTACTGTTACCACATAAGTGAGGTACCATTCTGATTCTATGTAAGTGCTGAGCAAGAACTAAATTAACAAGCAAATGAATGAATAGATGATGTCTTGTTAGAACAAAGTGCTAAATGGATCCTAGCAGTGACATGGCCTGTCATACAGATCACTTTTGAGAGCTATAAATCTGACCTAGGTCCATCTTTTCTTAAAATATTTGACTCTGATAAGTCTCTTAATCTCATTTGGCTTCACATTCTTCATTAAAAAACCCAGACAATAGCATCCACTGTCTTGCCCAACTTAAATTGTCATTAGGCATCAAATGAGATGTCTGATGTGAAATAGCACTGGAAAACATAAAACACTATTAAAATAACCAAAACAGATTTGGTTATTATATTATTGAGAAACAAATTATATTTACAACTTAAAAATGTAATAGCTATTATAGCCTTATATCCTCTCATTATTTACAGGCATTCTAAAACAAATGTCTGCATATGGTCTCTAAGATTATAATCCACAGACTTCTTTGGGTCTACATCCATCACTGTCATAGTTAGTGATAACAATGTGTTTCAAAAACCACTTAGCCCTGTGGTTTTTCAGGTTTACTTTTCTAAATTTGCAAATTAAATATCTATTTTCATAGTTCAAAAAGGACATAGGACTGATGAATACCCTCAAACTGGCCTGTTTCTGGAGGACCTTTGTATATGAAAACAGAAGACAAATACACAAACCAAGGGCTGTTGTTTAAACAAAATACTGAGGATTTATTTAAGCCTTAGTCATCTGTATTCCAGTCTAACAAAATAACATGGAAAAGGCAGCTTTTAATAGAATCAGTCACTAAGATAAAGAAATGACAGATTGGTCTGCCCGTTAGCTGAGAAACAATGGAAGAAAAATACTACAAGGATTTCACAATTTCAGATATATTCATTATGAGTCAGAAATGTGCTTAACACTGAATAAGCTGCTAAGGTTTGGTGCTTGCAAAGGGTAAAATGAAATGATGTGTACCTAACAGTGCCATATTCTGGGAGTTTATAAGCCTATGAAAAAGATATATATTCCATATTTTCTATATTTTACCTAATATAGAAGTAGTCTGTATATAAGAGAGCTAGAATAAAACCTGAACTATGGAAGCATGTAGAAGGAAGGGCAATTTCTATGATAGAAATCAGAGACGAGAACAGATTTAAGACCCTGAATGGGATATATTCTGGATAAATATTGTGGCTGCTTCTAAATGGCTCCCCAAAATCTTTTTCTCCTGATGGCCATGTTTTATTTAACTTCCCTTCCTTTGATGGTGGGTTGCTCCTAATGACTTGATTCCGCTGAACAGAATATAGCAAAAGTTATAAGATTATAAAATACTATGATTTCAATCTTGTTTGTAGTTCTCTCTTTATCTCTTGCCTTCTTGGTGCTTCACCTGGATGAAACTGGCTGCCATGTTGGGAAAGCCCAGTGGAAATGTTGTTAGGCATGCTGTCAAGTCGGGTCCAAGTCATAGTGACCCTATGTACAACAGAACGAAACACTCCCTGACACCATGCCATGCCTGGCACTATGCCAGTTCTTCTCTGCTATTCATAGGGTTTTCAATGGGTGATTGTTTCAGGATTGTCTTGAGAGTAGGTTGTCAGATCCTTCTTCCATTTTTATGGTGCTGAGGTTCAAACCCAGGGCCTCAGAGAGTATAGAGTGGCACTCTACCAACTGAGCAAAACCCTAGCCAATGGAAATGGTAGCTAGAAATTGAAGATTTTCTCTGGCCAACATCCAGGCAGAAAGTGAGGTCTTTAGCCTAACAATCTGAGAGGAATTGAATTAAACAAGAGCCACAAGAGTGATCTCGGAAGAGGATCCACCCCCAGTCAGAATTTAAAGTGACTATACATCAGCCACCATCTTGAGTTACATTGGAAGTATGAAGGGATGAAGACAAAGCTATAATTCATACAAAGGAAAAAAATAGTTTTGATTATCTCAACTAAGTGTTATACACTTAGTGAAAGTGTGAACTAGAAACTTTAAAAATGAGTAAACTCTGTCAAGACAGCCAGTGATTTTCCTATGGTATCACCTCTAAGTGAAAAGAGAGAATGATTCATGTAGAGTTCATAACCAGAATCCAGCTCTCCAACAGGTTTCAACCTGAGCTCACTATCTACATGGCTCCCAAACCTGCAAGCTGAGAATTTAATTCAAAGTGATCTCAGTTTAGTAACAAAGTAATTGGTTGAAGTAAAATAAATCCTCTCTGGGTAAACATCGCATCAAACTAAGCCTTCAAAAAAATCCCACAGATTATGTTTCAAAGACCATGAGCCTCTAAGACAAAAAGCACAAAATATATGGTAACAAAGGCAACGGGAGCTAGCAGAAATATAAGCAGCAGATTCAAACTTGAAAAGATTTCAAATGTTGGCATGACTAGACACAGATTATAAAATACACACATTGGACGTGGTTAAAAATAGAAGAAGAAATCAAAAGAATGTGTGAATAGTGAGAAAATTGTACTAGGTAGTCAACTTCTACCACCATGACCCCTACACTTAACCCTGGGAATTCTGTCACCCAAAGCCTCCTTCCACATATGTTGTCCCACATTTGATTTGCCAATGAAAGAAATGCAGATGAGAGCTGGAGGGGGAAGTGAAAAAGAGGTCTTTAGGCTCAGCTTTTTGGGGGATTAGACATGGCAGGTTTGGCTGATGTGATGGCTGGCAGACTGCTTCACAAGCCCCCACTGTCAGTTGGATGAGATTTACAGGGTCTTCAGAGAACTGCACAAACTCTGGTCTTTTCATTCTGAGAACTCTGATATAAAACAGAACTCTTCTAATCTTCTCCAGTTGTTTTCCCAGTGTCTTTTCCCTTAATTTATCCAAAAAAATAGTATGAACCCCTCATTAATATTGTACTTGTATTATTGGAATATATAATAACTTCTATTTTCCTGATCATACCCTGACTGATATTAAAATATAAAAAGTTGTCCAGAAAAGACCCACATGTTGATGTGGGGTTTTTTGTTGTTTTGTTTTGTTTTTATAGTAATAGGGGTTGAACCCAGGGCATTGTGCATGCTAGGCAAGTATACTACCACTAAGCTGCGGCACCCCCAGCTACTCTCTGCCATTTTTTAAAAATTTTGAGGTGATCTTGTTAAGTTACACAGGAATTACATAGGATTCTTCTGGCCTCAAACTTGCAATCATCCTGCCTCAGCATCCAGAGTAGTTGGGATTAAAGGTATGCACCATGGATCCAGCCCAGCTCACATGTTGATCTTTTTAAAATGAAAACATAAAAATCATTTGATCCAGGACTGTTATGTTGTTCTTGTTAGGTGCCATCGAGTCATGTCCGACTCCTAGAGACCCTCATAAGGTTTTCAATGGCTGATTGTTTCAGCATTGCCTCAGGAGTGGATTGCCATGTCCTTCTCCCATTTTTGTGGTGCTGGGAATTGAACTAGGGGCCTCAGAGTCTGCAGAGCAGCGCTCTACCAACTGACCTAAATCCCAGCCCCAAGATGGTTATATTGATCCAATTCTGAATGTTATTGCAACAAATGGCCAATAAGAAGTCTTGATACTCCACAGGAATTGGCATTTACTAGGAGAGAAGGTTGGGGGCAATAGTACAGTGTACTTTAGAATTATTAAGCTTTAGATGTCTACTAAAATGTGTGATTTTTTTTACATGTTACTATTTTATAATGATTTTTGGATTTATATTTTTGAAATGAGATTTCTTGTACCATTTTTATCTAACACTAGTATGCACAGTATGTTGTTGTTGTTAGATGCCACTGAGTCACCTCCGACTCAAAGCGACCCTTACGTAGTTTTCAATGGCTGATTGTTTCAGGATTGCCTCGGGAGTGGATTGCCATGTCCTTCTCCCATTTTTGCGGTGCTGGGAATCAAACCCAAGACCTCAGAGACTGCAGAGTGGTGCTCTACCAACTGAGCTAAATCCCAGCCCATACACAGGATGTTTTTGTTGTTCTTAGGTGCCATCGAGTTGGTACCCAACTCATAGCAACCCTACATACAACAGGTGAAACACTACTGTCAGTGCTTCTCTGCTGTTCATACGGTTTTCAATGGTGGATGGATTTTTGGGAGTGGGTTGCTGGGTCCATCTCCCAAGCTTACAGCACCTGGTGTTCCCAGGTGGTCTTCCATCCAAGTACTAACCAGCTTAGCTTCTGATATCTGACAGGAACAGATGACACTGGGCTACGGCTGCAGGCCATGCACAGCATAGCACTATCATAAAGGTTGTTGGGTAATGTGCCCCATTTTCTTGCCACTGGAATAGTTTTTGCAAAATCAAGTATTCTTCACACACATGCTGGAACAGTCCTATAAAATTACATGAGCTGTCTGGGCCCTGTTTTTGGTTTCAGTTTTTCTTTTTTGATGGAAGGGATGTTTAATCTACTAATTCAAGTGGAGAAGGTAAAACTATTCAGATTTTGATTTCTCCTTTAATCAAATTGAGCACATTACAATTTTTACCTTTGTTCTTTTCATGAAATTTTAAGACAGCCTCCTAAATGGTCCCTCTGTTTCTCCTCTGGACTTCAACAATCTATTCTTAGGACAGAAGCTAGTTATTGTTGTTAGGTGCTGTCGAGTCAAGTGTGACTCATAGCGACGCTATGTACAGCAGATCAAAACACTTCCCGATTCTGTGCCAGGCAAATGATCTTATTTATGTTTAAGCCCATTGTTGCAGACACTGTGTCAATCCATCTGGTGGAGGGTTTTCCTCTTTTGCATTGACCTGCCACTCTCCCAAACATGATGTCTTTCTCCAGGGATTGATCTCTCCTGACTACATGTCCGAAATATGTAAGACGCAGTTTGGCCATTCTTGCTTCCAAGGAGCACTCTGGTTGCACTTCTTCTAGGACAGATTTGTTGGTTCTTTTGGCAGTCCATGGTATATTCAATACACGTCTCCAGTACCACAATTCAAAAGCATCAATTCTTTTTATGTCTCTCTTGTTCAATGACCAACTTTCACAACCATATGATGCCACTGAAAATACCATGGCATGAGTCAGACGCACCTTGGTCTTCAAAGTGACACCTTTGCTTTTCAATACTCTAAAGAGATCTTTTGCCACAGCTTTTCCTAGAGCAATGCGTCTTTGGATTTCTTGACTGCTGCTTCCACGGGTGTTGATTATAGAGCCAAGCAAAGCAAAATCTTGGACAACCTCAATCTTTTCTCCATTTAATGTGAAGTTGCATGCTGACCCAGTCAGGAGGATTTTTGTTTTGTTGATGTTTAGTCGTAACCCATATTGAAGGCTATGATCTTTGATCTTCATCAGTAAATGTTTTAAATCCTCTTCACTTTCAGCAAGCAGAGTGGTGTCATCTGCATAATGCAGGTTGTTAATGAGTCTTCCTCCAATCTTGATGCCACGTTCTTCCTCATAAAGTCCAGCTTCTCGGATTATTT
>VMDO01023383.1:0-31706 GCA_007922755.1 Pedetes capensis | reverse complement strand
TAAATCTGATGATGAAAATGATGGGACCCAATTCTTAAATCATGAATTGTAGCTACTATTTTAAGATTAAAATAGTTTTCAAAAAGAATGGGGGAATGAAGGACCCAGCTTAGCCATAGAAAAGCCATTTTATAGATCAGGCTAAGAAAATTTTTCCACTGCCTCAGAGAGACCCCACCCCTCCCAACTTGGGAGGTCCTGAGCTATCTTAAGCTGCCACTTCCTGTTACCGACAGCCCATATCTGCTGACATCAACATGGCAGAATGCTGAAACCTTCCCCCTTCTCGTGCGCACCTTGCTATTTGATTTAACCAATCAGTTTAAAAGTCAACCAATGTGACCAATCAAAGTTGTACCAGTCAGCTAACCCGCCATTTTGCTTCTGTAAGGGTATAAAAAGCCCTCGCTTCTGCATTTCGGGGTCTCTCTCGCTCTCTCGTTTGATGGAGCTGAGTAGACCCCTACGTGTCGGACAATAAAATCCTTTGCGCTTGCAAAAAAGAAAAAAAACCAAAAAACAATAACAAGACCTGGAAAATGGTGACAGGAAGGAGATCAGCATTTAGAGGTGCTAGAGTCTATTATCTACAATGTCTCATTTTTAACAAAAATTTTAAGACATGAAAAGAAATAAAAATGAATGAATACATGGTCTGGGGGGAGGCAGGCAACAGAAGCTACCTTTAAGAGGGTCCAGATGTTGGACTTAACAAAGACTTCAAAGCAACTACAGTCTTGTGTCACTTAACAACAAGGATACATTCTGAGAAATGTATCATTATGCAGACTTGTCACTGGACCACTGTAGCATGTACCTACACAAACTAAGACAATTGTGATATCACTAGGCAATACAATCCTATAGCACCATTGTTATGTATGTGACCCATTGTTGACCAAAATGTCATTATATAGAGCTTGGCTGTACTGTAAGTATGTTCAAAGGACTAATGGAGGTCAGGGATGGTGTCGCACAGCTGAAATGCCAGCTACTTAAGAGACAAAAGTAGGAAGATTACAAGTATGAGGGCAGCCTGGGCAATTTAGTGAGATCTCGTCTCAAAATAAAATTTACAAAGGCTAGACATATTGCTTGGTGGTAGAGCACTTGCCTAGCATGTGCAAGGCTGTGAGTTCAATCCTTAGTACTAAGAAAAAAAAAATAGAGAGAGAAGAATTAAACAGAAGAATGCATAAAGAAATTTAAAAAAGGTAAAGTGTGGTGGCTCATGCAGGTTTGAGGCCAGAGGCAGCCTGTGTAACTGAGACCCTGTCTCAATATAAAAAAATAAATGGGCTGGGGATGCAGCCCAGTGGTGGAGCACTTGCAAATTATGTGAGGCCCTGGGTTCAACCCCCAAGTACTGAAAAAAAAAAAAAAAAGAAAGAAAGAAAGAAAGAAAGGAAGATAAAGTTACTATGTCTTATTAAAGAGGACATCAATGAAGAGATAAAAATTATAAAAGAGAGCCAAATGTAACTTCTGGAATGGAAGAGTACAGTGAATAAAATGAAAATGTCACTAGAGAGGTTTAGCAATAGATATGAAGGGGCAAAAGAAGTAACCAGCAAACTTGAGGAGAGATTGGTAGAAATTATTCAGTCTTAAGAACAGAGAGAGCTGCCGGGCGCGGTGGCGCACAA
Organism: Pedetes capensis; assembly: GCA_007922755.1. Taxonomy (NCBI): domain Eukaryota; kingdom Metazoa; phylum Chordata; class Mammalia; order Rodentia; family Pedetidae; genus Pedetes; species Pedetes capensis. The sequence continues at coordinate 30,060 of VMDO01023383.1, read as the reverse complement.
CTGTAATCCCAGCGGCTTGGGAGGCGGAGGCAGGAGGATCGCAAGTTCGAGACCAGGGGCAGTCTGCGTAACTTAGCAAGACCCTGTCTCAAAAAGTAAAAAAATGGGCTGGGGGTGCGGCTCAGTGCTCCAGCACTTGCAGAGCATGCAGGCGTGAGGCCCTGGGTTCAACCCCTCAGTACTAAAAAAAAAAAAAAAAAAAAACCAGAAAGAACTGGGTGCTCATGCCTGTAATACCAGCAACTTGGGAGGTGCAGGCAGGAGGATTATAGGTTTGAGGCCAGAGGTAGCCTGTGTAATTTAGACCCTGTCTCAATATAAAAAGTAAAAAATGGGCTATGGGTGCAGCTCAGTGGTAGAGTGCTTGCAAAGCATGTGTGAGGACTTAGGTTCAACCCCCTAGTATTGAGGAAAAAAAAAGACTAACAGCTAATTTTTCATCAAAAACAATGCAGGCTAGAACCAAAATGCTAACAGGGAAGACCAGTGTTCACCACGAATTTTATACCCAGCAAAACTATCTCCTAAAACTGAAGGCAAAATAAAGATATTCCCAGGTAAACAAAAACAAGAGAACGTATTGTGTGATATTGGATTTAATTTGCCAAATCTTTGTTCAGAATTTTTGCTTTTATGCTAATGAGTGATTGGATTGTAGTTTTTCAGCTGTTATACTGGTGTCAGGTTTTGGTATCAGTAAAATATTGGCCTCATAGAATGGATTGGGAAATAATTCTGCCTGTCCAAATTGCTGGAAGTTTATGTAACCTTGCTATTATTTCTTCTTTAAATGCTTGGTGGTCTGGCAGCTGCTATTATATACAAGTAAAAGATCCAAAGTGCCAGCCTGGGGGAGTAGTTCAGTAGTAGAGTGAATGCTTCTCATGCACGAGGCCCTAGGTTCAATTCCTAGTACCAAACCAAACAAAAATGTGTAAGGCCAATGGATTTCATTTAATAGAGTGTGAAAACTTTATCAATATGATTTCAGAATCCATGTTGTAACCAACCTTTGAAAAATGACCATGTTTGTGCTTTGTTTTATACCAAAGAAGAATATACATTATTATCTGAGAGGGCTCCTCCTCTTTCTACCTCCCTATCTGTATGAGGCTAAATTTTCTTCATATACTGCAACAAAAACAACATTGTATCACAGACTAACTTCAAAAGCAGATATGAAAATATGCTTGTCTTCTATAAGCAAGATGCTAAGAGATTTGCAAAAGCCGAAAAGTCATTCTTCTCATTAACAATTTAAGAAATATTAATTTGAAACACAAATATAATTTTATATAATAAAAAGTACTTACTGTTAATTTTAAACAAATTAATAGCTTTTTTAAGTTCTCAATTTAAATGTCTAGCATGATATATTAGTTTCCTATTGCTGCTGTAACAAATTACCACAAATTTAGCCACTTAAAACAACCAAAGTAAATTCTCTTACTGTTCTGAAGGTCAGAGGTCTGAAGTGGGTCAAGATCAAGGTGTCTGCAGGGCAATTTCCCTCGGGAGACTCCAGGAGGGAATCCATGCCTCACCTTTGCAGCTTCCAGAAAGCTACCCCATTTCTTGGCTCATGGCTCTATGCCACATGGCCTTTCCTCTTCCTGTTTTCACAGTCACATCTCTGCCTTCTGCCTTTGAACTTCCTGCCTCCCTTTTATAAGGACACTTAGGACGACCCAAGACCGTGGATAACCCAGGCTACTCTCCCCATCTGGAGGACTTAATCACACCTGTGAATCTCTTTGCTACTTAGGGTAACATATTCACAGATTCCAGGGATTAGGATGTGGATTTCATCTGCAAGGCATCATTCAGTCTTTTGCAGATGGTCGGAACCAATCAATAGATAGAACCCCATACACAGAAGATCTTTGGCATCTTTGAAAATCCTAAGAGTGGAAAAAGGTCCTGGGAGTGGCTGCTCTGGGCTGTTGGAGTGGAGTGGGCCTGGGGATTTACCTAAACAGACTCCACTGCTTGACCTCCACGGAACCCTGGCCACATCACACCCCAAGGACAGGGCAGGGCATAATCACATACAGCCAGATCAATGCCTCTGCTCCCTGCAGTAGCACTGACAGTGGCTGGAAGAGCTGGGATCTGCAGAGACAGCCGGAGCCCTCCTGCTCCTGCGTGTATTGCAGGCCCTATGAACTCAACATTCAAAACCAAAACATCCACAGTCAAATTTGTGAACTTCAGTCCCAAACCTGCACCCCACACCCTGCTACAGCTGCCCCACTACATCCTCCACCCCAAGTTCATCCTCATGCACGACCCTTTCCCCAGGGCCACCCACCCTGAATCCCACCAGTACTTCCAAAATACTTGGGGAGCTGTGCCCTCGCCTTCCACCCCTGATCTGAACTGCTATCACCTGCTGTCTCCATGACTGAAGCTTCTCGCTGGTCTCTCAATTTGCAGCTCTTCCCTCCCATTGCGCATCCCAACCCAGCCTGTGTGAATATACTGTAAATGATAAACCTGACTGCGTCACCTCCTCTTGGCCCCCTCACCCTTGGGGGGGAACGTCCAGCTAGGCTGTGGTTTCCACTAGTGGCTCAGCCTCCCCAGAGCCCTCCTCCCTTTGCACCCCCAGCTCCTGCCAGAGGCACACTGTTTGGCTCCTGGAACCTGTTGGCTAGCAGTATCTTGTGACCTGCACCGGTTCTGTCCTCAGCTCCGTTTTCCACCCCTTGCCCAGGGGATGACTCCTGAGTGTCTGCTAGGGCCCAGGTCCTTCCTGCAGCCCTATCTGCTGGTGCCTTGCACTTAGCCAGGCCCGGCCCAATATGGGGCACTGGAATGTGCATGAGCAGGTGGGTGAGAGCTGTGGGCACAGGAGGAGAGAGGCTGTCCATGAGGAGATCCCGCCAGAGCCAGCGAGTAAGAATCTCAGCTTGAAGGTGAACCCCAAAGGGGGAGGATGCCCTGTCCACTTCCCTGCAGGCAAAAATCCAGTGTGGGAGCAACCTTGCAGGGGGACATAAGCAGGGACTCTGCCCCCATGGCCCCTGAACAACACTGTGGAAGACCCAGGCCACGGTGCCACTCAGGACAAGTGGGAAGACAGCCACAGGGCGACGGAGGTTCTCTCCCAGACCAGCCTCTGTTCAGGTTAGAATGGGCATGTGCAGCACTGGAGTGCTCTGTGCAGATTTTTGGCGGGAGGAAAGGGCTGTGAGCACAGCGGGCCTCAGGCAGGTGCCCTTGTCAGAGGGTAGAGAATGCACTGGGAGGAAGGACGGGGCGAGGAGACGACCAGGGACATGGCCTCTGTGGTCTTGCAGGCCATGGTGACCACCCGGGCTCAGCGGCAGGAGATGGGATTGTTATGGTTTGGATGTGATGCGTCCCTGAAAGGCTCTGGCATTGGTGCAGTTGAGAGGGGATTGGCTTGTGAGGGCTCTGGTGTAACCAATGGTTTAATCCACTGGTGGATTCAGAATTTGGTAGCGTTATTGGGAGGTAGCAGAAAGTAGGTGGGGCCTGGCTAGGGGAAACAAGTCACACAGGGTGTGAACTTGTGGGGTCTACCTTGTCCCTGGTTCCTCCCCATGGCTCTCTGCTGCCTGGCTGCCATCCGAGCAGCTTTTCTCTGCTACCCAGTGCTGCTCTGATGGTCAGTCTCACCACCTGAGCGTGGAGCCACAGAACCAGCTGACCATGGGCTGAACCCTCTGAAACCGTGAGTCAAAAGAAATCTTTCCTCCAATCCATTGCTTTTCTCAGGTATTTTGTTACAGCAATGGAACACTGACCAACACATCCATGTTTGTGGGCCACCAGGAGCCCCAGGGCTGGACAGACAAGTGCTGTGCCTGTCTGGGGCTGGAGCAGATGTCCTGAGAGGTATGAGCTGCCTGCCCCAGCCAGGGGCAAGTAGAAGTGAGGGCCACTTTCCCGGCATGTTCCAGGGGCGCCCACATCAGGAGGGCAGGCGACCTCCAGCTCTGACAGGTTACAGCAGACTGGAGGGTGGGTTTGTCATTTAGACAGGCATCTGTAACTGGAGGTATCCTAGCAGGTCTGGTGCACAGATAGAGTGTCCAGCCCCACTAAAAGACCCAACATGCCATCTGAGGGGCCTGAGGCTGAGCTGCCATTTGCACGTTCCACTGGCCATTGCTCACCATCTTTGTGCCAGCTGGGAGCCCATGCTGCCCCCTGGTGCCAAAGGCCCATGGTTGAAGTGACCAGTGGAGCACAGTACTCAGGGTTGACGTCTAGCAAGGAGCTCCAGGAATCGCATATCCTGCTTCCCGTAAGGCCCCCCAGAGAAATGCAGTCACAAGGACTGCCAAACAGGAAATCAGCACGCCACTTGTTTCTGGGAGACTCTCAAAAAAGCCTGCACTGGATCTTTTGACATCACTGGGTGACACATGCCCCCTGAAATTAGGCGTCACCACTGATTGTGAGCAAGCCACACTGGCTTTATGTGGCCTTCCAGGGTATAAAATATATTATAGCCAGGGCTGTGCGGGTGCAGGATCCCTCTTGCCACTCTGCCTTGTGCCCTACTGAGAAAGAACAAGGCAGACTCACCTCAAAGGGCCCCAGAGGAGGTTAGAGAGGTGTGATGGCTAAGATGGACTGTGCTGAGCTCACCGTTTCTGTCTGAGGAGCACTTTGAAGTCACCAGTCACTTTTGCCTGCGCAGGGATGTCCCTGAGACCAGGTGAGTTACATTGTCACAGAGCCCTGAATTTCCTTGGCTGGGAAAGAAATCTGGCTGCTGGTAAAAGGCAGGAAGCAGGATGAGTATATCTAATGCTGCAGCTTAGGCAGGAAGGAAAGAACAGTAAAAACCCTTTGATCTCTGTCTCTAGGTTTCAGAAAGTACCATGTCATTGTGATCAAGAATCAACAGAGGATGGGTGTCTATAACTTCCATAGGTCCTAAGGTACTCTAACGGTCCTAAAGTCTCATGAAGTAGGCTGACACTTGACTCCTTGATGTGGGTTTTGGCAAACTGAGCTGGAGTCCAAGGTCTGTAGCGCGTCACCCATTCCTGTGCCCAGGGGTAAATGAGCTGAGCAGATATAAGATGAAAAGTGACCCCCGAAGCCCAGCCCTCTTTTGGGGGCATGGAGTAGGCTTCATGAGAACAGAGATCACATCTGCATTTCGTGCCACTGTGTCCTTTGCCCCTGGTACCATGCTGGGCACCTAGCTGGAGCTCTATAAGTATTTGTGGAAAAAAATGAGCCATTTGGCCACCGAGAGGCAGAAAGCTGAGGAGAGCATGGTGGGGTATATGTGGGTGTGGGTGGTGGGTGGGCACCTGAGTGTGTGCTGTGTACCTGGGTGAGTGTTGTTCACTTGCCCACATGTGGTTTGTGCATGTGCGTGACAGGTTGTCTAACAGTGATCCTGCCCGCCAGTAAACTGGGTCCAGTCACTGTCCTGGAGTCTGGCCTACCCTGAGCCATAGGTCCTCATGGCTGGGAGAAGTGAGGAGGAGTGGGAAAAATAGTAGCTTCCTCTGGCCCCTGCTCACTGTGGCCTCTCAAGACCAAAGCTCCCCATGGCCAGTAGGAATGGTGGGGAGAAGATGCCTGTTCCCATTAGGACCTCTCCAAAGGCGGGAAACACCTCTTCCTGTCTGGAGTTCAGCATGGAAGGTTTTCTACAAACATTTTTATCTGTTCCTCCTGGAGGTGTAACTTGTGGCCCTGGTGCAAAATGAAAATGTGGGGCCCTTTCTTGGAAGAATAAGAATTTCAAGAGAGCAATGGCCAGCCAGGCGTGGTGGTGCACGCCTGTAATTCCAGCGGCTGGGGAGGTGGAGGCAGGAGAATCGCAAGTTCAAGACCAGAGACAGTCAGTGTAACTTAGCAAGACCCTGTCTCAGAAAATAATAAAATCTACAAAATGGGCTGGGGGTGCAGCTCAGTGGTCCAGGCCCTGGGTTCAACCCCTAGTACCGCAAAAAAAAAAAAAAAAAAAAAAAAAAAAAAAAAAAAAAAAAGAGAGAGAGAGAGAGAGAGAGCAATGGCCCTTCTGAGCACAGACCATGGGATTCCAAAGGTTGCAGTGCATGAAGACGGCCCTGCTGCCACCAGAGACCGTTCCAGCCACCAGTCCCTGATTTCCAAGAATTCCCCAGGACTCACGTTGACTTCTCTCCTCCGTTCTTCATTTCCACTTCTCAGTTTCCTCTACTTTCCTACAGAGCTGGGCAGAACTCCATGCTGGTGTGGACTTCCCGCACCATGTTCAGGGCTTCTGGGTTTCCCTTGCCACTTGTCTAGGAGACTTGATCTCTTGCTCTGGCATCATCTCAAACCCCTTGGAAGTGGCTGATGCTATGGTTTGGATGTAACTTGTCCCCTAAAGGTGCATGTGCTGGAGGCGTGGTAATCAGTGTGGCAGTGTTGAAGTGGTGGGCTCTTTCAGAGGTGGAGCCTACTGGAAGATGATTAGATTTGAGGGGCACCACCCTTGGAAGAAATTAATGCTGGTCTCTTGGAGTAAGCTAGTTCTTGTGAGAATTGGTTGTTATAAAGCAAGGCTATTGCACACATGGGGCTGGGATTTAGCTCAGTAGAGTGCTGCTCTGCAATCTCTGAGGTTCCTGTTTTGATTTTCAGCACCACAAAAATGGGAGAAGGATCTGGCAATCCACTCCCAAAGCAATCTTGAAACAATCAGCCATTGAAAACCCCATGAGGGTTGCTATGAGTCAGACACAACTTGATGGCACCTTACAACAACAAAAACTGCACACATGTGTTGCCCTCTGCATGTAGTTGTTTCCCTTTCTGCTCCCCCACCATATTGAGACATTGCCAAGGAGGCCCTTGCCAGAGGGTGATGAGATGGGTTTGCTTCATCTTGGGCTTTTAGCCTCCAAAACTGTGATCTAAATAAACCCCTTCTCTATAAAGTACTCGCCTGCAGCCGTAGTCCTGTGGAATCCGATCCTGTCAGATCTTGGAAGCTAAGCAGGGTCGGGCCTGGTTAGTACTTGGATGGGAGACCGCCAGAGAACACCACACACTGTAGGCGTGGGAGAAGGACCTGGCAACCCCCTCCCAAAAATCAATCTGCCATTGAAAACCCTATGAACAGCAGAGAAGCACTGACAACATTGTTTCACCTGTTGTATACAGGGTCGCTATGAGTCGGATACCGACTTGACGGCACCTAACAACAACAATAAAGTACTCAGTTCCAGGAATTTTGTTATAGTAACAGAATACAGACTAATGGAACCAGACTGATGTGAGGGACCTGGGCCACAACCAGCCTAAATCACACATCAGCACACTCCTCCCTTTCTACCTTCCACCAGTTTCTCACATTGGGCTAGTCCACTTCTCTACTCCTATGGTCTGTTGCTCCTCCCACGTGCTGACTAACAGTAGCAAGGCATTTGGGACTCTGATATGACCAGGAGCTTTTGAGTAGCATGGCAGAGATATACCATGTATTCATTAATTCCATTGCCTAAACCTCCCTGTCCACGGAAAGAAGACTACATTTCTCAGTTGCCATTGCATCCAGATCAATGGGATATGGGAAGAAATAAGGTCCATGACTCCTAGGCCTCGCCCCTAATATCTACCTGAAACCCTTTGGCCATACTCCCTTCTCCCACAGTGCCTTAAAGCCACAAGAGGATGGAGCTACAAAAAGGAAGTAACCATAGCTGACTTTGCATAAGCTAGAAACACCCTTAGCCTGCAGCCGTACCACTGTGGTATCAGATCCCATCAGATCTTGGAAGCTTAGCAGGTTCGGGCCTGGTTAGTACTTGGATGGGAGACCACCTGGGAACACCAGATGCTGTAGACTTGGGAGAAGGATCTGGCAACCCACTCCCAGAAAACAGTCAGCCACTGAAAACCCTATGAATGAATATACCCAAAAGGAGACGAGTCCTTACACCACAGAGACACCTGCATCTCAATATCAATGCAGCACTTTTCACAATAGCAAGGATATGGAATCAACTAAGATGCCCATCAACAGAAGAATGGATAAAAAAAACCTATGGTACATATACACAATGGAATACTACTCAGCAATAAGAAAAAAAATGAAGTAATGTCATTTGCAGCAAAATGGATGGAACTGGAGAACATCATCTTAAGCAAATGAACACAAGCTCAAAATGAGAAATACCATGTGTTCTCACTCATATGTGGGAGCTGAATCATACTTAAAGGAAGAAAAAAATCCTATACATAAGTTGATATGTAAAAAATGCACAATTAAACAGTGTAGAAGGGACAATATAAAGGGTGGAAAGAAGGAGGGAGGGAACTAGAAGAGGGAAGCAGAGATTGGAGAAGATGGGATGGGAAGGAGGGTCAATGTGGAGGGATGAATGGGGAGAGGACGATCTAAATGTAAACAATGCAACTTCATGAGTATATTGGAAAAATAGAGGAATATAACCCAAATAAGTATTTGAGTTTTACTATATATTAGCCATACCTGCAGCCATAGCCCTGTGGAATCCGATCCCGTCAGATCTCAGAAGCTAAGCAGGGTCGGGCCTGGTTAGTACCTGGATGGGAGACCACCTGGGAACACCAGATACTATAGGCTTGGGAGAAGGACCTGGCAACCCCCTCCCAAAAATCAATCTGCCATTGAAAACCCTATAAACAGCAGAGAAGCACTGACAATAGTGTTTCCCCTGTTGTACAGAGGGTCGCTATGAGTTGGATACTGACTCGACGGCACCTAACAACAACAACACGTATTAGCCATAAAGCTCCACAAACCTAGTGGGTTGATGAAAGTGTTGTCAGAAGTGATGCAATGGATGCATAACAGAAAAAGCCAATGCTGTATTAATCTGTACCCCATCATCATTTACCAATAAAAGAAAAAAAGAGAAAACTCTATGAATAGCAGAGAGCACTAACAATAGTGTTTTGCCTGCTGTACCAAGGGTCACTATGAGTTGGACACCGATTCAATGGCACCCAACAACAACAACAACAACAACAACAACAACAGAAACACCCTTAGAAACTGCACAACACTTCCTATCTGCCTGAGGCCCAGGGAATACACCAGGGGGACTGTTTTCCCTCTATTTTCCCAGTCCAGTTCTTGCCACCAGCCTCCATGCAACCATGGAGGAAATGACATTGACCATGGAGGCAAAGTCATGGTTGGACTGCTATGGTTTGGATCCGGAATGTCCCTCAAAGGTCCATGTGTTGAAGGCTTGGTCCCTGGCTTGGTGCTATTGGAAGATAGATCCTTTATGAGGTGGGCCTAGTGAAGGTCTTTAGGTCATTGGGATCCTGCCCTTGGAGGGGATGTAGGTTCCCGGCTCCTTCCTCTTCCTGTCTTTTGCTCCCGGGCCAGAAGGTGAACACTATTTTTTTTGCCCCATGCTCCTGCCATGATATCCTGCCCTGCCCATAGTAGCCAGGACAATGACCCACGGACTGAGACCTCAAAAATATGCTGTAGGGGTTGTGTCTTGCTGTTATGCTGAAAGCTATGCCACTGGTGTCTCAGATACCAGCAGGACCACTCATGGTGGACAGGTTTCTGCTGAGCTTCCAGACTAAGACAGACTAGGGAGAAGGACATGGCAGTCCACTCCTGAAACAATTAGCCATTGAAAACCCTATGAGTAGCAGAGAATCACTGTCAAATATAGTGCTGGAAAATGAAACCCCCAGGCTGGAAGGCATTTAAAAGATGACTGGGGAAGAATTGCCTCCTCAAAGTAGAGTTGACCTTAAAGATGAGAATGGAGTAAAGCCCCTGAGACCTCCAGCTGCTGATGTGGCATGACTCAAAATGAGAAGAAACATAGTGGCTGCAACATTGGGTTCAACCATAAAATGATCATGTGTATGGTACAGTGTTGGGTAGTATTTCATTCTGTTATACATAGGGTTGCTATAAGTCAGATTCAACTCGAGCATACCCAACAAAAATGACAATAATTTGCCGGGCACTGTGGTGCACACCTATTATTCCAGCAGCTCAGGAGGTGGAGGCAGGAGGATCGCAAGCTCGAGACCAGAGGCAGTCTGCGTAACTTAGCGAGACCCTGTCTCAAAAAGGAAAAAAAAAAAAAAATTGGGCTAGGGGTGCAGCTCAGTGGTCCAGCACTTGCAGAGCATGCAAGTGTGAGGCCATGGGTCCAACGCCCAGTACCGCAAAAAAACAAACAACAAACAAACAACAACAAAAAAAACCTGACAACAATTTGTTAATGACAGAAAGCTAATACAGGGAGCTTGGGTACAAATTCTGTTCTCTGGGCCTCAGTTTCCCTGAGGGAAAGCTGGAGAGACTGATCCTTTTGGATTCTCCAGCCTCTGATGAAGGGATTTTGGGATCATGTTGGAGTCAGCTAACAACTGTCCCTCTCTGCCTCTAGCTACACCCATATGAGGAACCTGAGTGTGATCTGCATTCAGTCCCACTGGATCAAATGCAAATTTGATGTGCAATGTTTGGCAGGCAGCCCCCTCCTTGGCCATTAATAAATATTCATCATTAAGATGACTGAGGACCTGCCACTCAGCAAGTTAACCCCGTGGTGGGCCTTGTCCCTCTGGGCTCTGCTCACACTTGTCTCGAGGGTTAGTGTGGGAGGCTTTCTTGGGGTAGGTCCCCAATGCCTGATTCAGATTTTAGAGATGCAGCTGGTGTCCTTTCCAGAGAGCATTCCAAGGCTTTGAAGGTTCATCAAACGCCAAATTATAGCACATGCTCTCAGCAATGGCCCCCCTAACCTGCTGCAGACCAGCTGGCAAAGATCAGAAGCCCCGAGGGCTGAGGGTTAATTACTGACTAGGCGCCCATCTCCTCTGGAGAACTTGCAAAGGCCTTTCTTTTCTTTTTCTCTTTCCAAAGGCATAAACATTTGTACTGCGAGTGGCTCGGGGACCTGGAGATGTTTAGTTTGTAGTTAAGGAAAAAAAAAAAAAAGGACCTTTTGGCATGAGGGCCAAGTATTCCACTGGCCATGGGAAGAGGCTGCCTTTCAGAGGTGCCTTGTACCAGCAGGTGTCTCTTGGAGTGATTCAGGGTGAGCAGGACAGGTGTGTGGGTGATGCCAGGCAGCAAAATGAATGGCCAGGCCAGCAGCTGCATCTGGGCCCAGGTAACTTGGCCAAGCAGGGGATGCAATGCTGTTCTGTGCTTGTGTTCTGGAAATATACATGCCAGCACTGTGATGGTGCTTTCCTCTGAGGGGTCTCACGGTGGGAGACTTATGTTGCCCTTTGTTTTTTGTGCTTTCTAAGCTTTTTTATAATCAATGTGCATTTCATTTTCAAAATAGCACATGTAACTCATGAACGCAAAAGATTCAAGCCACATGTAAATGCATCAGATGAAATGTGCCTCTGCCCCCTTCCTTTCTTCCTCCTGTTCCCTCCAGAGATGACCACAAAGAGAGTTTGGGGAGGACTTTCCAGAGCTTTGCTTGCGCCTCTGCATAAATGGATGCATAAACTCCCTTTAAAAATTTTGGCAAAGCCAGGTTTTGGGATGTGCACCAGTAGTCCCAGTAACTCAGGAGGCTGAGGCAGGAGGATTGTTTGAGCCCAGGAGTTTGAGACCAGGCTGAACAACATAGTGAGGTCCTATACCCCGCCCCCCCCCAAAAAAAAGACAGAACAAAGAAAAAAGTTGGCAAAAATGGTACATACTTATACTTTCTTCTGTGACTTGATTTCTTAGGATATCCTCACAGAGTTTCTGCTAAGGCACCCCATTAATTTCAAAGGTGACATAGAATTTTGTGGAGGTAGAATGATTCATAAAATCACTTCCTTGTTGATGGATTGGGTTCCTTTTATAAGCAGGAAAAAGGATGCTCTTAAAAAACACTGCTGAGTTGGGTATGGTGGCTCACACCTTTAATTCCAGCAACTTGGGAGGCAGAGGCAGGAGGATCACAAGTTTGGGGCCAGTGGCAGCCTATGTAACCTAGCAAGATGCTTCTCAAGATAAAAAATTAAAAAATGGACTGGCAGTGCAGCCTAGTGGTAGAACACTTATGAAGCATGTGCAGGGCCTTGGGTTCAATCTCCAAGCACTAAAAAAGCAAAACAAAACAAACACCTAAAAAAACGAACAAAAAAGCCCCAAACCCCATTTTGCAGTTGTTGAGTCCTATGAGGTCAGGGCCCTGGAGACTTTACCTCAACAAGTTGGAGAGCTTCTAAAGTGCAACACTGGCAGAGAGAGTGGTGGGGCAATATCCAGGTGTAGGGCTAGGAGACTCAGAAACCCATGACTTTAATGGAGGGGGTTGCCTGGAGCAGGCAGCTCAGAGTTGGCCTTTCCCTGCAGATCTCTGGGATTGCCACGGGGCGGCGCTGTTGAGCAAGGCTGCGCAAGGACCGCCTCTGTTGTTGAGACATGGAGGTGCCTCGAAGACAGGCAGGGGCTGAGGGCTGTGCAGGAGAGGGGTCCCACTGCAAAGTGGACCAGGTTCCTTAGCCTGTTTGCCCACCTGGGGCCTTGAGGGAACTAGGAGGACATCCAGATTCTTCTGTATTTGTTCAATTACTTGAAGCAAAAGATAATAAAATTCACTGCAGGCCGAGGCCAGCAGGACGTTGCTATGTCCCTGAGAAGCTGAAGGACAGCATATAATACTTTTATAAAATAGGGCCACGTATTAGGGGAAATTAGCTACTTAAAGTAATAAAGTCAGGGATTGTTTTCTAAGGAGAGAATTGCCCTTACTTCATGCACTGTTTGCTTGGAGTTTGGTACATGATCTTCTCCATCTGAGCTACACCTCCAGCCCCTTTTTTATTTTTTATTTTGCGACAGGGTCTTGCTAAGTTGTGCAGGCTGCCTCTGGCCTCCATCTCTCGATCCTCCTGCTTCAGCCTCCTGAGTCACTGGGGTTATAAGCATGTACCACAGAGTCTGGCTTATGTCTGGTTTCTGATTCACCTCCCACTTGCAGAATTGGAAATATGAGTCAGGCCCTTGTCACTTTGAGTTCCTTTAGATAATCATCCTTAGTTTACTGCTAAAAATCATTAAAATGTATTGAGGACTCATGGGCCAGTGACTGAACTAAATATGAGAAAATCTATATCTATCTATCTATCTATCTATCTATTTTTTTCAGTACTGAGGGACTGAACCCAGGACCTCAAGCTTTCTTTGAGCTGCACCTCTAATTCATTTTTTATTATTTATTTATTTATTTTTTGAGTTATGTAGGCTGCCTCTGGCCTCAAACTTATGATCCTCCTGGCTCTGCCTCCTGAGTTACTGGAATTACAGGCATATGCCATGGTGCCTGGCCTTTTTTTTTTTTTTTTTTTTTGACAGAGTCTTGCTATGTAGCCCAGGCTGGCCTTGAACTCATGATTCACTTGCCTCCTCCTCCAGACTGCACTACCTCACCCGGCTGTGTTATACCTATTTTTGTTGTTGTTGTTGTTAGGTGCCATGGAGTCATGTCCTACTCATAGCGATCCTCATAGGGTTTTCAATGGCTGATTCTTTTGGGATTGCCTCGGGAATGGATTGCCACGTCCTTCTCCCATTTTTGCAGTGCTAGGTATCGAACCCGGACCTTAGAAACTACAGAGCAGCACCCTACCAACAGAGCTAAATCCCAGTGCCATACCTATTTTACAGATGAATAAATGGAAGTTAGGTAAAGAACTTGACTGAGGTCTGGGAAGTAGTGACAGTAGAACCCACATTGGGTCCAGGTCCATAGTTCAGTGCCCACTGTCCATGTTTCTCAGATGGGGATTCATCAGCTTTCTTAGTGAAGCCAGGTCCCTTAGCCAAGGGTGTAACAGCAGGCCCAGGTCCTTCTCCCTTCCAGCATGCAATCACCTTCCTCAGCCCCAGCTCTCGGACATTGTGGCCCTAAATAATACATGAGTCAAGCTCAGAGTCTGTTTCTGGGGCCCACTGTCCCAAAGTCCCAGGCCCAAGTTGAGAATTAGGAAGACTGGAATGGAGAAGGGCGAGAGCATGAGAGAACAGCCAGCCAGCGGGAGGCTGTGCGTCAGCAGGGAAGGTAAGTGGTTGGAGCAAGTGAAGCAGGTTCTGTCTCCCCCTTTACTAAGACGTTCCTATGGCAAATCCCAGCCAAGCAAGGCAGCATGCAAAAGAGCAAGCCTGGCCCGCCTTGCCGTGCAGGACTGAAAAGGAAGACGAGTTTCTAAGAGACTGGAGGATTTTCTATGTGGGAAAAGGAAGTGATTTTAGCCCAGGGCTTGGCTGAGAGGCCGGGAGATGGTTCCAACTAATGGGTATTAGCAGAGGGGAACAAGGAATTGCTGAGGGTGGTGAACTGGCTATAAAGAGAACCTGGGAGATGCAAACCAACGTGAAGGCAGCCAGCTGTCCTGGATCTGGGGTCCTGTCCATGGAGCCAGTGCAGGGGAGCCTGGACAGCTCAGGAACCCAGCCACCTTCCCCTGCAGGACAGACCATTCAGGCAAGGCTGGAGGAGGAGGAGGATGCCCTCTGGATTCTCCTAGAGCCAGGGTGCCCATGGTATGGGAGGCTCCTTTCCACTCCCCGACCTTCTTCCCTTCCCTTCCTGCACAATCTATACTCACCCAGGTTGTTTCTCAGGAAAAAGAATAGGCTTGAGAGTGGGTTCGAATCCTGATTCCTGTGCTTTTTGGATGAGTTATTCAACCTCTCTGGGCCTCATTTTCCTTAGCTGACAAAGGGGGATAAAAACAATGCTTGATCCATACAATTACTGTGAGGAGGAAATATGATACGGGACAAGTGGAGTGGCGTGGTGTAGGGGTGGTGAACGAGAGCCTGTGGCCTTGCCGTCTGCTTTGGTATGGCCCCTGAGTGTCAGAGGAAGTGTAATGGCAAAGTGGTTAAGGGTTAGGGGAAAAAATTTCAAAAGACTAGTATTGTGTGACCTGTGACAGCTGTGTTAAATTGAAGTTTGATTGTCTTTTTTTTTTTTTTTTCCTGATGCTAGGAATCAAACCCAGGGCCTCATGCATATGAGCCAAGTATACTGCCTCTGAGCTATATCCCCAGCAATGTTTTATTTTTTATTTTGTTTATTTATTTACTTATTATTTTTTTTTTTTTGTGACAGGGTCTCACTTTGTAGCCCAGGCTGGCCTCAGTCCCAAGATCCTCCTGTCTCAGCCTCCCAAGTGCTGGGATTACAGATGTGCCCCACCAGGCCTGACAAGATACAGGTTTGATGCTCTCTTTGCCCCAGGAAAATTGGTCCACACTTTCCCTGGGCTGCCTGCAGACAACATCCATGAAGATGAGCTGTTTTGGGGCCCTCTGCTTGGTGGGAGGGCCCCTGGCTTGGAGCTGGTGGAGCAGGGCTGAGTCCTGGCCTTGCCCTCCAGTGGGTGGACCCCTGCTCTGAACCTTCGCTTCCTTGCTGGGTTGTTGCAAATCTGATTTCAGGAATGTGTGTCCAGTGCTTGGCACAATGTCTGACACACAGTAGGTACTGCAGCAATGAGAGCTACTGTTATTATTATTGTTAGCCTTGCATATTCAAAAGCTCCACCCATGCAATCCCATAAAAAGCTGCCCCTGTATTTGGCTAAATATGAGGGTTAAATATCTATTTTGTGTTCCTGACCTTTCCCTCTGGTATTAGCAACCCAGGCAAGTTACACAGATTCACATGATCAACACAAAAGTAGCAGGCTCCCCCGTCATGTCTTTGCGTTCAGTGGCCTGATTTGAACAGAGACAATGGTAGACACTCTTAGCCACAAAACAAGTGGGCTCTGTAGCTTTGCTCTGACAAAAGCCTGTGCAGTTTCAGACCATTCTGTTTGCTCCTGAGGAACGAGGACCTCAAGCTTTGATCTTGTTTTCCCCTAAAATGCTTCTCATGGAGCCCCACTCTCTAGCCCTGCCACCCAGAGCTGACAGGTTTGTTCCCAAGCCCGGCAACGATCCCTGGGATGGCACAGGGTGTCCTTGCAGCTGGGCTGTCCTGGAGATGGGCTTCCTGGACACAGGCTGCTCCCCATCCAGCCCAGCCCGGCCCAGCCCTGCCTGCCCCCAGCTGCCGGGTATAGGCCCATTCAGCAGGGGCCTGGTGGCTCCAAACAGCTGGAGACCAGAAATGAAGACTTCCAGCGACAGACAAATGTTGCTGCTTCTTGAGGTTGAAATATTCAACCCTCAAAGTGTCCCTTTCAGCTGAGCAAAAACAACCCCTCCGTGGGGACCTAACCCTGCCATGGAGGAACAAAGGCTTCCCAGTTCTGAGTCCCAGAGACTATCTGCAGTTTCACAAACGCATGGCCCTGTGGGGAGAGGAGACAGCCATGTGACTCCCAAGCTTACAGACAAGGTCACCTTTGTCCAGCCCTTTTCCTCTCCGCAGGAAGGAGAGCCTTTGATTGCTTGACAAAGGATGGAGCAGACGCTGCCCTGGTGCTGGCTCCCAGGGGAGGGTTGACGGGTGCTGGGGGTATTTGGCAATGTGAGGCCAAGGTCACAGGTCCCCAAAGTCCACTGACAAATGGGGTGAGGGGTCTCTTCCTGGTCCTGTGGTCCCATAATCCAAAGGGGTTTTGTGGGGCAGGACAGATGCGCATTCTGGCTGTATTTATTTATTTTTCTGTTGCTGCCCAGTTTGTCTCTAAGCAATTCACCAGCAAGGCCACCCCATTTGTTTTCCACCAGCCATTTCCTGCCATTACAAATATTTTCCTTCATGGAAACAGAGCTTCTGGGAAAGAGAAGGAAAGCTCAGAGAAGATAAACACTCAGGTCCAGCTAGCCTGTAACAGGGCCATCCCATTCCAAGGGTGGCAGCAGTGTCCAGGCTGGGGTGGAAGGTGGAGGTCCGGGGAGAGGAGGAGGGGCACAGGCTCCACGGCGAGGTGACGCCCTTGAGGAGATCCGGGGCAACCGCTGCGTTTGCACACACATCCCTCGGGGTACACCTGTCTGTCCTATGATACTTCTTGGGTCTGAAACAGTCTTTGTGACCGGGTAACAAACACACCCGTGCTGGTGAAGGAAGCAGTGATGGCAGCTTAACTCGTACAGCTGTCTGTGGGGATGGATCCTTACAGAAGGGAAAACTGCAGCTGCACTCCTCAGATGGCCGGAAGTGGTGGTAAGACTGGGTAGGAATCATCTGGAAGCTTCTCAGGGAGGCTGATGTGGGAGGTCTGGGGAGGGGACCAAGGACCCTGCGACTTGGACCACGCATGTAGCGGCTCCCAGGCACCATACTCTGAGAAACACATCCTTGTCGGAGGTGGTGATGGGATTATTTGGGTGCACTGGCTCGTGCCCTCTTTCCCCGAGAACCCTGACCCCAGTAAATCCCCACCAGATCAGCTCCTGAGAATTTGGAAGTGGAATAGAAAGCAAGAGCAGGTTGTGTGGACCCAACACAGTCAGGTGAGAAGCTTTGCTGTAGGTTCTGTGGCTTCTGGGAAAGTCCTCTTCTTTTGCCCTACTCGTCTTACCCTGGTCCTGTCCTGGTGTCCCTCGCCTGCCTCAGTGTCCCACCTGAAACACTGCCCTCAGCAGCTTTCTCGGATCATGCCAGACCCTTACCCCAAGGATATTGCCATGATGGGGGTCTTGGGGCCAGATTTTTGTGAGTCTCAACCCGTCCCTCCAATATCTACCAGACAGCTCTGCCTTGATGGCCACAGGGACGTTGCTGGACCAGGCCCCACGGAACTCATCGGGTTTTCTCTCACACTTGTGTCTTGAAGGTGTCTCAAAGAGTGGCTTCTCTCCCCGTCCAGGCCCCCAGGTCAGAACATGTGAGCATTACCCTAGACACTTCTCTGGTTTTGACCCCTGACTTGTTTAGAATAAAAGGAGCAGCTACCATTGGCTGAAAACATACCCCAGGTAATAACTCATACAACCCACTGCGTCATAAAGGCTGGTGCTATAACCATCCCCCTATAGGACAGGTGAGAAAACGGGCATGGAGGGCTCAGTTTCTCATCCAAGCTCACATCATAAGGGGTGGAGATGGGGTGTGAGCCCAACACCTGGCACACCATAGAGGCTCACCCCTGGAGCTCCCATTCATATTACTAAAAAGGAGCTGGGTGCAGAGGCACATGCCTATAATCCCAATGACCTGGTAGACTGAGGTGGGAGAATCACAGGTTCAAGGCCAGGGGCAGCCTGTGCACCTGAGAAAAGACCCTGTTTCAAGACGAAAAATAACAAATGGGCTGGGGATGCAGCCCACTGGTAGAGCAAGGGTCTGGGTTCAGCCCCTTAGTACTGCAAAAAATAATTAAAACATAAAAATAAAAAAGGGCTTGGAGGTGGAGTATTTGTGGAGTACTTGCCTTACATGCATGAGGCCCCAGGTTTAACCCCCAGTACTGGAAAAAAAAAAAAAAAAGGGTTGAGCTGGGCACAAGGGTACATGCCTGTAGCCCCAGCACTCGGGAGGTGAAGGATGGAGGATCAGCCTTGGCAACATATCGAGACCTGTCTCAAAACCACCACCAAAAGGAAAGAGTGGAGAGGGAGGGAGGTGGAGGACATGAACCAGCTGCTCTGAGAGACCAGCCCAGTTCCACCTGGGACAATGACACAAGCATAACAGAGCCCTTTTCTCACCTGGCCTTTACCACCACCTCAGATCCAAACTGAGGACCTTCCTAGGTGAGGGAGCTGAGGCCGGAATGGCACTCACTGTCTCTCTCTGTCAGAGCCTGGCTCTTCCTGACTCTCCCTGACTCTGCAGAGCTGACTTGGAAGTTCTAGGCGTTCAGGTTTTACCAACTGGACATCAACTGTGGCCAGAGCCATGACAAGGGTCAAAACACACACACTCCTAGGAAGATGCCAGCCAATGGCTAGGCCCTGTGGTCTCTGTAGGAGGCCCTGCAAAAAAAAAAAAAAGACAGCCTCGGGACTATTGCTGTTTCTACAACAATGAGAATATTTATTTTCTCCAGACAGTAAAAATAACATTTTTCTCTCTTTTGTAAAAGTTAAGTACCAGTACATTCCATTTTCTTAAATAACAAAATCCTAAAAATATATATTAAATTGTATACAGTGCATCACACTTCATTTCGTATTTTAAAATACATGATGTTTCTATTTTATTCTCAAAGTTGCATATTAAGAGCATATTTACAAATAAAGTCTTGTCATCCAAAGTCAGGATCCCTGCTGGAAGGTGAGTTTGGACATGTGAAGGTCTTGGTGCCGAGGACCCCAGGGGTGCCTGGGCAGATCAGGGACCTCCAGCGGTGGTCTGAGGACATCCCTCTCAAGGAGGAGAGTCCCCTCTGACTGTCCTCCCAGCCCACTCTGCCTCATCAAGTGTGCTCAGCTCTGACCCAGCAAGACAGGGGCCTGTGTGAAGGCCCCCAGGGTCTTCAGGCAGAGGGTGCAGCCCTGACTCCCCTGAGCCGTCCAGCCTGAGGGGGCCAAGACCAGCCGGGAGGTAGACAGCAAGGAAGGTAAACAAAGACACCAGAGGAAACAGTCAAAAGGCTAAAATTCCCAAGGTAGTAACAAAAGCCACATCAAACACAAAACAGGAGGCTCAAGCCCCCAGTGGATGCCATGAGATCCAGCTGCGGAGTAGGGAGCTGGCCCTGTGCTGGGGGATGCTTGGCTGACCCCAGCAGACAGGAAGATGGGGGCCTGGGGGCCATCTACTTCTAAGCCAGGCTTTAAACCCATGAAAAATTGGCTTCAGCCTTGGGTGTGGGTTCAGTACGTCAAAATTTAGAGGCTGTGGTTCAAGTTTGGGTTTAAATCTCATGTGTAGGTAGCAGGGTTTCAAACAGAACCTGAACCCTGAACTCGTTCTGGCTCAAGCATTTTTAAAAATTTTTTGAACTTGAACCTGAATTGAACCCAGTGAAAACCTGGGTTTGGGTTCAGCTTTTAATGTTTTGTTTTGTTTGTATCATTAGCTATTTTTTTACACACAAACATTGAAAAAGATTGAAAAATTTTTATTCTCCTATCTACACATGGGCTGGGATTTAGCTCAGTTGGTAGAGTGCTGCTCTGCAGTCTCTGAGGTCCTGAGTTAGATTCCCAGTCCTGCAAAAATGGGAGAAGGACATGGCAATCCACTCCCGAGGCAATCCTGAAACAATCAGCCATTGAAAACCCTGTAAGGGTCACTATGAGTTGGACATGAGTTGACGGCACCTAACAACAACAACATCTACACATAGGATTAAAATTTTAAACCTGAACCCGTACCAAATCCAAACCCTCTCCATTTTAATATATTGATCTTGTACTCAAAACTGAACCCAGTTTTTCCTGTGTTTGAAGCCCTTCTTCTAAGTGCTCAAGAAGAGTAAGTGTGTGGTGCCCGGGGCTGGTCACAGCCAGTGCACACTGCTGGCACGAGACCTGCGGTGGGTCTGGTCTCAGGAGGATGTGGGGTGTGGGGCAGGGCTCCATGCGGTGGTTCTGAGGGCCAGGCCAGCGGTGCCTGCAGTGCTTTGGACCTGTGCACTGCTGGCTGGCTGGGTCTGCAGCCAGAGCCCACACTTGAGACATCAGGGCAGCCTGGTCACTGGGCTCACACCAGAGGCCTCCACCCGTCCTAACTGATATGAGGAAGGCACAGGTAGACTTGGACAAGTGAGGAAGAACAGGGGCAGCCTGTGCCTCCTGTGCCAGCTCAGAGGGGCCGAGGACATGGCGTGGGGCCACTAGAGACCAGGAAGCTGGTCCCCAGTCAGCCAAGGCCCAGTCACTACAGGAGGAAACAGCTTAGCCAGCAAGGGCCCACTGTGGGTGACCCTTGCAGGCCCTTGCAGGACCCTTGCAGGAAGGCAGGCCTGGGGCCTGCAGTGCATGGCGCTGAGGATGCACAGGCCCAGGCTCTGTGCCCGAGGGACGGGCTCTGGGCAGGGCGCTTATAGAGCTCTCCTGTGCTGCTTTCAGAGTCTTCTGCTGAGCTGTCATTTGCTTTCTTCAGGGCCATCCTCCTCTTTTAAAGGAACAAGTGCCTCCTTCTCCCAATTTCTTTCTCAGGGTCCATCTGCTGACAGGTTCTAACTGAGGCCTTGACGCATGTTTATGGAGGGCTGGCCTGGGACGATTTATGGCTCTCCTTCCCCATGCTGTCCCCAGGTAGGTTTGGGTTTTCTGGGGTTGTTTCTGCAGTGGGAGGAGCTCAGGGGACCCCCTGCCCATCCTGGGAAAGGGCTATTGCCATTGCAGTGCAGCTCGCTGGGGCCCGGCCTCCCATGCTGAGATGTGAGGTGATGAGGGCAGGTGGGCAGGGGGCCTGGGGGAGGCCCAGGGCCAGCTCGCACATTCCCTTTGTGCTATGCACCACTCTGTTCACCGAACAGGGTGCTCTGTGACTCCACACACCTGACACTTGTGTTTCAGAGAAGAGTCTACAAAAGCCACGAGTAGCCTGGAGGGGAACCTGCATAGGTCAGGCTGTTTCCAGGGGTCCTTGTGTGTAACAGGCCTGCTTCCTGACCCAGGGCCTGTGACAGCTGCCCCAGCATGGCCACCCTTTCCTGATCATCATCATCCAGCAGCTCTGAGCTCTCAGCAAGCCTCGCACAGGGCTGGGCCAGCACCCCTGCCCACCTAGGGATAAACCACCCCGTTTCCCTCCTGTGAATGCCCCTCTCCCTGCTGGCTCTTGTCACTTCACCTGGACTCCCATTGCCACATGCTACCTCTTCCCAAAGCTACTTCCCAAGTGGCCTGATCGAACCTTCCAACCTCCTGGGAGTAGCCAGATGGAGATGGGTTGCCAGAAGTGCAGAAAGGGCTGCGGCAGGCAGTGGCTTAGGGACTTTGGGGGTGAGGGTAGGCCCAGTGCTCCAAGGAGGGCACCCAGCAAGCCAGAGACTTGGCCAGCACCAGGGCTGAGCGCCGGCAGGAAGAGCCCCGTGCTGCAAAAGACCCAGGCAGCTTCCAGAGGGCGGGCCCTCTGACTTAGCAATGGCTCTCCCTTTCATGGCCAGCACCGCTGTGGTCTGAGCTCTTGATCTTTGGGCCTAGCCTTGCAGGGGCTCCAGTTCCCAAGCCTTCCTCCTCCTTACGCCAGCCTCTGCAGTTCACCTCCCTGTCTGAGGGACAAGGTGGCATTTGACCAGGGACTGGAGACCTCTCTTTCCCCATAGAGTCACTCCTGAGTCCACTCAGTTCCCATCAGAACGGGCAGTGTGCACAGCTGTTGGGCTCGCAGGCGATGGCCTCACACACTGCTGCCTGAAGGCTACACCAGTTTTTATCCTCCCTGTTTTGAACTGAGAGTCAGGGGCAGAACCCACAGAGTCTGGGATCTACAGGGCCGTGAGCTGCAGGGGACCAGGCCAGGTGAGGCCAGTGACGGAGTGCTCATGAAAGCTCCCTGCAGTCTGAGGCAGGAATAAATGAATGAAAGGGGCTTCCTGTGCCCACTCCTTAAGCTAGTTTTGTAGGTCACTGAGCTTTGGAAAGAAGCCTCTAGAAGGAGCGTGTGTGTGGAAGGCCTCAGGTTTGGCTGGCGTGGAGACCACTGGACCCTCTTCTCAGGCCTTCCCAGGCTGGAGGAGGCCCTTCTGGTCAGCACCAGAAAGCAAAGCTCCAGGGTGAGCACAAGGCATGGGCCCTCTTTACTCTTTGGTGGCATTCATGCCTGGAGTCCACACTTGTAGGGGACCAGGCCAGCCCTCAAGAGAACCTGAGAATTTTTCCAGTCTGGCCCTGTTCCAAACCGCAAAGATCAGGGGAAACTGATCTGTATGTGGATTAAACAGAGAAGAAACAAGAAAAACTCAAGTGACACTAAACCTACCCACTACCCGCCAGTCATTTAGAATGTACCTGAGCCCAATTTCGGCCACAACCATATCTGTCATCTCAGCCCCACTGTCCTGAAGCTCCCTTTGCCAGACAGAGAGAGACACAGGGAGGGCTGGGCCCTGGGGCTTTAGGTCTCTCTCCTAAGTGCAGCTGATAAAGCTACGCCGTCCCTGCAGCCTGACTCCCCTTTCCAGTCTGTAAGAGCGTGTCCCCAAGAGGATGAGGTGAAGGGAGAGGCAGGAAGAGCTGGTCAGAGGAGAACCACAGGGGAGGTCGGCCCCCGCTGCCTTGAGTTCACAGAGGGACCTTGTATCCTAGGCATGTGGGGTTTAGTCACTCACAAGGGGATTCCGGTCATCTTGTTGACTCTGACCCTTGAGCTTCTTCTTAAAGATGGAAATCGAAGTAGAAGGCTTATAAAAAATGCTCCAGATTTCCCCCGAAGTGCCTGGTTGATGGCAATCCCTAAGGTCCCCGGAAGCAGGAACACGATGGGATCTGTCAAACAAAAGTACCTTAATTTTTCAAGTTTATCAGAATAGAGCATCCAAGCCAATCTGCCATCTCATGAGGTACCTGTACCCATGAAACAGGATGTCCAGTGCGGCGGGGGCGGGGACAGGACCTGACAGCTGCCCACGCTAATAGACTATTCTGCTGATGAGCTGTGGCTTGTGGGCATCACAGGAGAGCACCAGGGCCGATTCCTTCTCAGAATAACAAGGAATGCTCTAAATGGCAGAATTACTCAAATCTGGAAGAGGCTGGCCTGAGAGATCATGAGTTTTCAAATAATTATTCTCCTCTTCTTCCTCCTTTTTCAGTAAAAACCTCTTTTTAAATGCCATTTACCTGGAAAGCCACCTAGCTAAAACAGAGTAAGGGCAAAACTTCTCTGCTTGAAGCAGAGATCTGCCTAACTTCTATCTCTGGCCCCAGCCCACTGTCCACATCAGTGCCCAGGCTGCAGGACAAAGAAGCTGCAGAGGGACTCCAATGTCAGAGGAGAGTTAGGCATCAGCCCTGTGGTAAGATTCTACATCCTGCAGAAAGCATCCTGCTCTCTTGAGGCAGGGGACATGCATACAGGACTATGTCCAAGAGGCTTCCCAGAGCATGAGAATTGTGGTTTTTAAAATGTATATTTATAGTAGGCCTTCTGAATGTACAGGTTCCACATCTGTGGATTCAAACAACTGCAGATGAAAATATTTAAAAAACCCTAAAGAACAACAACAAAAAAAACCCCTGCATTTCTAGTGAACAGGTCCAGACTTTTTTTTCTTGTCATTATCTCTAAATAATATAGTATGGCAACTATTTACATAACATTGATATCATATTAGAAATTATGAGTAATATAAAGATGAATTCCCCATGTGTCTATCAACTTGTTGTGCTGTGGGGGCTTGCGTGTTGCAGGGCCACCCATGATGGACACTTTTCAACTGAGCTTCCAGACTAAGACACACTAGGAAAAAGGACCTGGCAGCCCACTCCCAAGACAATTAGCCATTAAAAATATTATGAATAGCAAAGAAGCATTGTCAAATATAGTGCTGGAAAATGAGACCCCCAGGCTGGAGAGCATTTAAGAAAAGACTTGGGAAGAGTTGCCTCCTCAAAGTAGAGTTGACCTTAATGACAGAAATGGAGTAAAGCCCCTAGGACCTCCTTTTGCTGATGTGGCATGACTCAAAATGAGAAAAAATATAGTGGCTGAAACATTGGGCTCAAACACAAAAAGATCATGAGTATGGCACAGTGTTGGGAAGTGTTTCATTCTGTGTACATAACATACGGTTGCTATGAGTAGGGTTGGACTTCACGGTACTCAACCTCAAAGACGTGAATTAAAGCATACAGTGTACGGGAGGATGTGGGTGTGTTATATGCAAATATTACACCATCTTATACAACGGACTCTAGCATCCCAGGATTTTGGTGTCCACAAAGTGTCCTGGAACCAGTTCCCCACAGACAGCAAGGGACAACTCTGTGTGTGTGTGTGTCTGAGAGTGAGTATGAGAGTGAGCTTGGCACACGACAGTGAGGATATTATTTCTACTGAAAAATCTCAGATGCAGGGTGGAGATGTCTAAGTCAGGTCATCCTGGGGTGGCCAAGGTGGCCTTCATGGGACAATGGAGGAGGCAGCATTTCGTGTATAAATGTCTGTGGCAGAAGACAAGTGAGAAGGTCAACAAAAGGGGGGCTTTTATTGGCCATCAATGTTTGAGAAGGCCTCTTGATAAAGACAGCCTGGACTACAAGCCATAGGAAACACAGCTGGGGTCTAGAAAAAGAAAGAACTCTGCTCTATAGGACACAGACATCAGTAAGCATGAACAATTAAATGTCCTCTTCCTGGATGGTGGAATTATTGAAGCTAAGGAGCAAAATAAGGAAAAAAAATTTTTTCCCCCTGAGTTTATCAGAATTGAAGGATAAAGTGTCTACATGCCTCTTTGTTGTTGTTTATTGTTATTGTTTTTGAGAGAGAGTCTTGCTAAGTTGCCCAGGCTGGCCTCGAACTTACAGTCCTCTTGCCTCTGCCTCCCAAGTAGCTGGGATTACAACCATGCCTGGCTTAAATAATTTCTTTTTTCAGCATGAGGAGGTTAAAATCAGGGCCTGGTGCATGATAAGCAAGTATTCTACCACTGAGCTGTACCCCTACCCCCTTTTTAATTTTTTATTTTCAGATAGGGTCTTGCTAAGTTGCATAGGCTGACTCTGGCCTTGAGCTTGTGATTCTCCTGCCTCAGTATCCTGAGTTGCTGGGGTTCTAGGTGTGTGCCATGGCACCCGGAAAAATAATTGTTTTAGAATAATTATTAAGCAATAGCTAATAAACTATTAGAATTCTTTTCCTAAGACTGTTTTCTAGTTTCTAAAAGGCATCAGGAAGTATGCCTGGCATTGTCTTAGGAATCTTTACTCTTACCAAACAACAACAACAACAACAACAACAACAAAAAACCTCTGTAAGGGAGCAGCACAAGCCAAAAAATGGAAATTGTTGCTTTTTATACCAGGATGATTTCAATCCTCCCTGAAATTGCATCCTTTAGATATAAGAGTAAACATAATCCCTGGAACTTTAGTGAGATTTGTCCAGTTGTACATTTCACTCTACAGGGGAGGAATGTCCACTGCCTTATGCTGCTTATGACTCAGGGCTTTGGAATCATATCCGATACCTCAACTGTATGGAGACAAATGAAACATAAGAGAAAAGGAATTCTGAGCCTTCCCCTTCCTGGAAAAAAGCAGCTCTCTCTTAAACTTACTTGAATGTGACGTGCAGAAGTATCTTTGCAACAATAGCTGTGACTGTGAGGATGAGGAGGGTTGCTAGGCCATACACTGTCCAGCCTGCAAGTACAAAAGACAGAGATCACTGGATCAGTTTGTGCATTGTATTCCAAAGGAGGCCTGCAGCTCGGAGGTGCAAGTCTGACTCAGGAGTTCCCTTCGGATGGTGAGCAGCTAGCAAACCTGGCGGCAGGAGCAGCCAAGAGCTGGCCTGAGCATGGTGCTTTCTTAATAATTCGCCTTGTTCTAGAACTCCCTCTTGGGTACGATCCAAAGTACACTGGACTCAGAGTAGAAAGGGGTGGAGTATACCCTGTCTCTGCCACTGGAACTACTCTGCCACCACCGATGAGTCTTTGAGCCCCAATTTCTCATCTGAGCAATGAACTCTGGGACCCATGAAATCCTACTGGGATCCTGATGCATCATTGGAAAGGACCATTCCCTGGTCCTGCTCTGGCTTTCTATACTAGGGCCTGCAGAGGACAGGGGAGCAGTGTGAAGACCGCTAGGCCAAGTCATCACTGGTGGTCTTCTCCAGCTCTATCAGCTCATACAGGTGTCACATCCATGGCATAAAAGTGGTGATTGGGGAAGCATGTGCCCAATCAAGTTAGCCAGCTTAACCACAAAAGATCATCTCCCACTCTCCCTCCCTCTCCTAAATGACTTTTCTCCATAGGTCTTATCATTGCCTGGCTTTTGATTCAGCTTCCTGTCTTCCTCTTATCACTTAGAAGCTAGAGGAAGGCCAGGATTTGTTTGATTCAGTGTAAGCTCCAGTGCCTAGAACAGTGCCTGGCCCCCCTGAAGCACTCATGTATCTTTGGGTGTGTGTGTGTGTATGTGTGTGTGTGTTGGGGATTGATCCCAGGGCCTTGTGCATGCTAAGTACATACTTTACCACTGAGCTACACCCCAACCCCATACATATCTTTTGAATGAATACATAAATGAAGCTTTTGTAAGTATCTATGAATTTAAAGAGCTACAACTTGGGGCTCTAGAAAGTTAATCTCAAAGTGATTATCTTTTTATAATTCAGACACTAGATTAGCTGACCAATCACAATGTACAAAATATACACAGGCTGGATCTTTGGAGGTGAGCACTTTTTTCTAAGGACTTAGGAACTAAACTGTCGAGAACATTTCCCTCAAAGGTCAGGACAAATGAGAAGTCACAGAGCCAGCATCCCAAGCTGCCTCTGAATGAGAAGCACCCACAAGCCCTTTGGCTTCTGTAACTACTGAGAGTGCTACCTTCTGCTCTGTGGCTTCCGGCCCCGACCGACGGTGCCCAGGAATGGCTACCTGGGACAGTCTGCGGTGTGTAGCTGGGGCTGGTGGTGAGGACGTAGAGGACTTTGGAGGAGCGGGCGGCGCTGACGCTGAGATTGGCCTGCTCTGTGATCACCTCGGCCAGTGACTGGTTGGCAGTGGGCCTCTCCTGCGGCAGCTCTTCCTTGATGGCTGCAAGATCACAAGAGATTAGAGAGCATAGGAAGATGGAGAAGGGCACTGGGCATGAAGAGAAGGCCTTTTTGTCCGATTCAACTCTGCATGTAGTTCTCTCCACCAGCCCCGCTGGCCCCCAGCAGAACTTGCCAGGCTCTCACTCTTGCCCTGCAAGTGCAGAAGGAAGGGGCTGTCGACTGCTAAGGTGGAGACTGGTCTCGCAGACACCCCAGCATGCTTCCTGGTTTCCTTGCCCTGTGCATTGCAGCCATCTCCCTCTGCCTGGAACGCCCTCTTCTCGAGGTCTGTTGATCCTAATCCTCTAGTTCCTCATGACCATCCCAATTGTAGGCAAGGCTTCTTTCTACACACCTCCTGAACCACATACCACTAGAATTCTCTTGAGGCGTGTGATCCAGCAAAAAGGCCTAGTTTCCATATCTGTGTTTCTCGGGTGCTGGTAAAGCTGCATCAGAGGGGCAGAGCATGCAGCTCCACTTCAGGGGGGGTTGAGGAAAGATGGTGAGCCATTCTTTGAGACTGACTGGGATGTTTAGAGGCAGGGGGCTGGACCAAATGACCTCTTGAGAGCCTGTAATTCTGCCAATCTCAGCTCTTTCTTTTAGTTATTCTTTTAGCCCACCTGTAAAAACTCACTAGTTGAACTACTAAAATAGCAAAATGGAAATATAAACAAATTGTGCAAGGGGAGGTGTGGAATGAGCCACCCTGCTGGGATAATCCAGAGTTGACTCTGTAGCATCTGTCCCCATCTGCCCAACAAGAGTGACTGGAGGTTTCAAAGTCACCCTAGTGGGCTACAGAGGCCCTGAGGGGCCACCCACAAGATGAGAATGTCTTACCTTGGTATAAGACAGCAAATCCCTGGGCCTGATTGATGCGATCAGAGAAGAAGTACAAAATGACAAAATCCAGAGAGACATTGAAGGACAAAGGTGGGTGGTTCCTCCCATTGAAACGGACCAGGACGCGATGGGTGTAGCCATCCAGTAGCTCCACCATGTCTGCGGAATCCCTGATGTCAAATAAGGTGAAGTTGAAGTGGATGTGGGAGGCTCCAGGCACGCGGATGGTCCAGTAGCAGACCCTTCCCGTGGCGTAGGTGTCGGGAAAGTCGGGGGAATAGACCACAGAGGTCATGGCCGTGTAGTTCCCACCACAGGCACCCACGAGAGCTGCAGAAGACAGATGTGGCGGGCCTCAGTCTGGGTGTCAGCCCACAGGACTTGCTTTCAAGCGCTGATACAAACAATAGGCTTCCTAAGGAATGTGCTCCTGTGTGGGGGATCATTTTTATCTACAAAACCAGACCCTCTTAGGTTTCAGGATCGAATCACAGAATGAATCACTTAAACCCTGAACAAATGACTGTGAAGACTCTTTTGTTTTTGCCCAGAAGACCTCAGAATGAACACCCAGCACAGTGGGGCGGCCCAGGTTGGGCTGGGGCTGGAGTCAGAGAGTCTGGGTTCTGGACCAGTAGGGCCATGTGATATTAGGGGCCGCCTCTTCCAAGCCTCTGGATTCTCTCAGTTTCTAGGCTGGGGCCACCACCTGCTCCTATATCCTATGATAGTGCAAGGACAGATGAGATAAAGCACATGACAGGGACCTCGGGGCATGGGAGGCTCTTGGTGAGGTGAAGTCATAAAGTGAGAAAGGCTTGGGCTGGGGGTACAGCTCAGTGGTTAAACACTTGCATAAAGTGTATGTGAAGCCTTGGGCTCAACTCCTCAGTACTGGAAAAAAAAAAAAAAAAAGGAGAAAGAAAAAGGCTTTGTGGCTGCTCAGGTGCCCCAATACATTACAGGTACAATGCTCACATGAGGGGTCCACAATCATTTTTCAAGTGGGAAACTTGCACAAGAAAGGACTTTCTGGGCTGGGGATGTGGCTCAGTGGTAAAACGCTTGCCTAGCATGCATGAGGCCCTAGGTTTGATCCCTAGTACAGAGAGAAAAGAAGGAAGGAAGAAAGGGAGGAAGGAAGGGAAGGAGGGACGGAGGGAGGGAGGGCCTGAAAGAAGGAAGGAAGGAAGAAAAAAGAGAGGGAAGGTTGGAGGGAGGGAGCGAAGATAAGAGGACTTTCTGCATAGGGGAAACATTAGATTCTCACCACACTGTACCAAGCACAATTGATTTCTCTGGACTCCAGTTTTCAACTGGCAGGCTCTACAAGGGGACACAATCACTTTTTATCTTATCTGATGAAGTGTAAACAAGATCTTGGAAATGAAAGGTCTTGGGAGGGAGCATAGGGTTGGGATTTAAAAAGCAGGCTTTGGGGAAGTATCATATTCCTTTGTTGTTATTATTGCTGCTGCTGTTGTTGTTAGGTGTCATTGAGTTGGGTCTGACTCATATTGACCCTATGTACAACAGAAGGAAACACTATCTTTTTTTTTTTTTTTTATTAGAAATTTTTAATGTACATCATAATGTGATTCATTTTGACATGCTTTTCGTTGTGACAATTTTCATATATGCAATTTGATAAGCATTATTCATATAGGTTACC
>VMDO01023382.1:0-24755 GCA_007922755.1 Pedetes capensis | reverse complement strand
CCCTACTACAACATAGCTGTTTCACCTCAAAAAGTGGTAAATCCTCTAAGTAACAAGTATTAATTTTAGGAACAAGCAAAAGCACACTGAACAAAATACATACTTTGAAGGCAGGTTGAACATTAACATGCTTAGTGCACCTAAAGATGTTAGTATTATTAAAGAAAAGGATCTAAGTGGGCAACACTGTTTCTAATAATAGATAATCAATAATATATAACTATAAAGTATTGAGAAAGAGTTTCTTTTTCTCTTTTTCTTTTTAACAAGAGAAAAAACAAACTATGTTTAATGACATACCTTGGTGTGGGGTTCCCAGAAAAATCTGAGTCTCAGAGACAGAATTCCTTATGTGGTTTGTGAGGCTAGTCCCAAAGACGAGTATTTCTCACACTGACTTGAAGATTAGCATTAATATGATAAGTGTTTCATTAAATTGGTAATTTCAAAGTGTAATTGACTGTTTCCATGAGTTCTGATACAATGGCAATAGAAATCAATATTCTCAACTTCATATTCTTACACTTTTTATGAATAGACAATATAGGGACTAGGGATGTGGTGCAGAGGAAAGGTGCTTGCCTAGCATTGCATAAGGCCCTGGGTTCTATCTCTAGCACAGCCAAAGGAACCAAAGAATTATATAATATATATTCATAAAATGACATAAACTGAATTTTAGTATGTTTTATGAAATTGTCCCAAAGAATTCACTTCTTGTTGTTAGGTGCCCTCGAGTCAGTGTCGACTCAGAGCGACCCTACATACAACAGGTGAAACAGTATTGTCAGTGTTTCTCTGCTATTCATAGAGTTTTCAATGGTGGATTGTTTTTTTGGGAGAGGGTTGCAAGGTCCTTCTCCCAAGCCTACAGTACCTGGTGTTCCCAGGAGGTCTCCCATCCAAGTACTAACGAGGCCCAACCCTGCTTAGCTTCTGAGATCTGACGGGATCAGATGCCACAGTAGTATGGCTGCAGGCAAAAATTCACTAAGGACTTATGAGTGATATGTCCTTAATAAAGAATTAAATGAAAGGAGGTGCCATGGAACATGCCTATAATCCCAGTGACTCTAGAGGCAGAAACAGCCCGTGTAATTTAGCAAGACCCCACCTCAAAATTATAGTAATAATAATAATAATAATAATAAAGGGGTTTGGGTGTAGTTCACTGGTAGAGCATTTGTCCAGCATGTGCAAGGCCTTGAGTTCAACCCCCTAGTACTGAAAAAAATAAATAAATCAATGAAAGGTATGGCCCAATCAATGTAACTAGGTATTTATTTACCTATATGGCATCAATTTTTTTACTGCTCCAGCATCAAATGGAATGATCTTTTGATTGTATTAGTAAGAAGAAGGTAAAGTGGAAATCAAATTATTTTTAAAAAACAGCGGTAATGTCCTTGTTGTGTCTATTATTTGATATTCTGAAAACACTACAACTCTGAAAGTATGGATTTTATAAATAAAAAGTTGTAGGGTTTTTCTTCTTTGCTATCTGATGAAAAGAATATGAAGTCAGATGCAGGAAAAACCCTAATTTTATTTAGTTATTGGTCATTTTATAGTTTAAACTCACTCAAGTACTCAGAACATTTAAAGCCACAGTAGAAACAAAAAAAGAGAGATCTGGGCTAAGGAAATTAAATGTTAGTGTGAGTAAATGCAATGCTAAAGACATGAAAATTATTCTGATCAAGAAGGAAAACTGGTCTTGTCTACTTGCCAATTGTTGTTTTCTCTTCTCTCCCTTCTAGGGGGATATTTTGATGCAAAATGTTGGTAATGCAACTGTTGTTGCAGTTTAGTCAGACAGGCAAAGAAGACTGTGAAAGGACAATGAAAGTTCAAAGTCAGGGGTCAGTCCTTGAAATTTGTTCCTGCTCCAGAGAAGAAAAGAGAGTAAGATAGAAGCTAGTGGAGAGCTGGCTTCCTAAATGGTTTTAAATCATGAACTATCTTAAAGTTCTTCAATCTTCTCTCTATAAAAGTATTATTGGGACTATACCTAAAACTTGTAATTACTAGTTCTTGACCAGGAGGCAGCTTAAAACAATGAGGAGAAAGAGTTTAATAAATTATCATTCAGTGACCCAAACTATTCCTCTGTCTGGAGATTATAGAATGAATTATGAAAAGCCTTTGTTAGGTAGTTAGCTTAGGCATTAGCAGGCAATATGGAGGAAAGGGCAACTGAAAATCCGTGATGAAGAAGCCATATGCAACTCTGAGAACACTGAAAGGATATTTTCAAATGCATTCCACACTTTACCAAAGCCCTCAAGCCATTTATAAAACAAAGTCACCGTAGGTGCCCAGAGCTGGGCAGCCAGGCTGATGTCACACTGGGCATTCCCTACTTTGAATAAAACTAAAGGAACACACAGTCACTCTTTTTCAGTTCCTCTCTCATACTCTCTCTTTCTCGGCTCATCAGCTCTTCTCTCTCCAACAAGCACTCTCCTTTCTCTCTGGCCCACCATTTTCTCTGTCAACCCAAGGCACTTCTGAAAGCCTGCTTACCTCTCCTGTTCTCTGGCTTCTTTACCTTCCCCTGTAGAATAGAGACATCCTTTATGCCCATTCACCCAGGGAGTGCAGGTTTTTCCAAGTTCCTTTGTAAATCTACCTTAGCTTCTCTAGGTGCCTCAGTTTTCCCTATAATTATTCCTTAAAAGTGTACTATATTTAATGAACCTGCTCTATGGTCTACTATAATTTCTGTATCGAGTATAAATCCTTTTATATGCTGGATACAAGGACTGCGGTTTTGCTGCCAGTTTCCAACCCATGCTCCAGACCTGCCTACCCACACTCCCTGTGTCTCCCCATAACGCTTTGACAGTTAAAAATGGAAGGTTAGATCCCAGGAAGCTGAAAGCTCGATTTTGATTAGGGAAGAGACTGGGGAGATATTTGTGGCATGTGGTGTTTTGGAGAGAGAAAAGATGATCTAGGAGGGAATTTAGGCAGAAAGTATCAAAAACTCTGACTTCAGAAGCCAGGCACAGTGACACAGGCTTTTAATCCCAGCAGCTCTGGAGGCTGAGGCAGGAGGATGGAAAGTTCTAGACCAGAGGCAGCCTGAATAACCTAGCGAGACCTTGTCTCCAAATTACAAAAAAAAAAAAAAAAAGTATGTGCAAGGCCCTGGGTTCATCCTCTAAATACCACCAAAAGTAAAACGAACTTTGACTTCACTTTTAGCCCTGGGAGGAGAGAGAATACCAAAGATGTTTGAAGGGAGTAACACAAAAGTGGACCAGGATGACCCATGGGGTCTCCTGAGCTGTAAGAAATCATACAGTGAGAATTCTAGTCCTCTCCTTGCTACTTAATTATTTTTATATTTGATGAAGTCTAACCAATGAGAATTGGAAAGGGGAAAAGGCAACACCAGCCACATGTGCTCCAGATGCGAAAGAAAAGATGGGAAAAGTGAAAATAGAGGTTTATGGACTGAACAAATGAGAAAAGGCTTCGGGATTTGTTTGTTTGTTTATTGGCTTTTTTGAGACAGGGTCTCACTAGGTAGGCTAGGCTGGCCTGCAACTTGCTCATGTATGTAGCTCAGGCCGGCCTCAAATTCACTCATGATCCTCCTGCCTCAGCTTCTAGAGTGCAGAGATTACAGTCATGCACCACCACACCTCAGCTAGTTATGTTATTTTTGTTTTAGTTTTTTATTCTTATCAATAATAAAATGCTTATCCATACTGAACCTGACCAAGGCCTTGTATCAGGCTTTATTTTTAGCTGAGCAAAAAAATATGTACAAACAAGCTGAAGACATCATTTCAGAAGGTGATGCTATTTGGATGAGAAAATGATAACCTGAGTTTGAGGAAGCAGTGAGAAATATACAAGCAGTAATGCCCAAATCAGTAAAAAGCAACTGAAGGTACAGATCTGGGATTTGGGTTAACATGACAGGAAATTCTGATTTTTGTGTGATTGGCACAGAAGCAAGATTTGAAGCTATGCGCATACAATTCAAAATCAATTAGAAAACTTGCAGTAAGGGTTTTTTTTTCTTAAATACTGAAGAAAACTAGGAGTGGAAGACCGGACCCACAAGGAGTTAGGGATAGCAGGTGGGGCAGTGAGAAAGGCCACAAGATGCAAGCCCTTCTGGACAGCTACAGTTAGGATGTTAAGCAAATTACTTCATTTCCATGCAATTGGAAATTAACCTAATTGATGTCTGAGTTTACTATGGGTATTAAGTGAAACAAGATACACAAAAATGCTTTGCATTAAACATAGCCAACTATCAACACCTACAACCAAAATATAGATTAAATTCCAAAGGTAGCCTTAATAGAAAAATACCCCATTTTCATCATTCCCTATATTCTCTTTGATGAGTGTTCTCAGACCCAGTAATCCTGATGATCTTCTCACTCTGAAAGCATTGTGAAGGCCTGTCCCTTCCTATTCTGATCTTACCTTCCAGCCACATCTCACACCTGAGTTTCCTTCTCAGCTATAATATCCTCTCCCTGTTTCACCTACATTCCAAGTAGCTTCACTCTGCCCTAGACAACATTCACTTTTGTCCCAGAAAAAAGAGGAACGTTTTTAGTACAACTTTTGATTTTGTTAATTATGCCACAGTCTGATTTGTGATTGTGTATAAAGTTGCTAGGGATGTTTCCAGAGTTGAGAATCTAATCTCTGAGATTCTGTGTGTGAATGCTAATTTTCATTTGATTGATGTAATTCTAACTACTTGTCTCACAATACACAAAGTTTAATTCTTTTTGGCTTTTAGTGTGTCTTGTGCATTTTTGTAACCCCCAGGGGAACTGAAAACATATCATAAAATTCTTACTCTATCTAAGGCAATATAGTATAGACAGGGAAACAGTGCCTCAAGCTTTTAATTACAAAAACTGGATTGAGCATCCAGCCTAAACCATTCACAAGCAAATGGACTGAGGGTGCAGACTAGTCATAGACCACTTGCAAAGTATGTGCAAGGCTCTGGGTTTGATCCTTCAGTACAAAAAAGAAAGAAGGAAAGAAATAAAGAGAAAGAAAGAAAGAAAGGGAGGGAGGGAAAGAAAAGAAAGAAAGAAAAAGAGAGAGAGAAAGAAAGAAAGAACTGGTGAAAAGAGGGAAGGAGGGAGAGAGGGAGCAGGGAAGGGAGGGAAGGAAAGGAGGGAAGAAAGGAGAAAGGGAAGGAAGGAAGGGAAGAGTTATTTAGCCAATGAAAGTTAATGTCCTATCCAGGCCTCCCATCGCAATGCCTAACAGAGTGCTGTGGTCTGTGAAAAGTCCACCAAACTGGAAGAGGTGTTACTGAGATTCTGGTTTGTTGTTGCTGTTGCTAGGTACCTTCTAGTCAGTGTCTGACTCATATGGATCCTACCTACAATAGGCAAAAGCATATTCTTACTGCTTCTCTGCTATTCATAGGGTTTTCAATGGCTGATTGTTTTTTTTCTTGGGAGTGGGTTGCTAGGTCCTTCTCCCAAGCTAAAGAACCTGATGTTCTACGCCATCTGTCATCCTAGTACTAACCAGGCCCAACGCTGCTTAACTTCCAAGATCTGATGGGATTGGACGCCACCAAGGTACAGCTGTAGGCAGATTCTGGTTTAGCGTAGCTTCATAAGTGTGTAGCCCAGGCTGGCCTTGAACTCACCAACTTCCTGCCTCAGTTTCCCAAGTGCTAGGATCGCAAGAATGTACCACCACAATCAGGCAATAAAACTTTTAATTTATTCATTGAAACAAATAATTTCTGAGGGTTCATATACCCTTTTAAAACTACATTATTATCTGGAATAAGGAAATGTTTAATGTGATTTTATGCTTTAGCTTCTAGAACCATAGAATAGTTCAAATACCTCTTTTTAACCAGAGATTTACTTCCCTTTTGGTTATCAGAAATTATTTATAACTTGAAAATAAGACTGAAAAATTACTCTTTGCTTGATTCTTATTGTAGCATGCTGAAGACTCAACTGTTTTTCCATATGCATTTTCTACTGCCACTAATGGCTGGCCAGTTAAGAACAGGTATTAAAACAATGGGAAAAGAAACTAATACTGTAAGACTAGGAACTTGATCCTTTCAACTAAAGTGTTGATTGCTTTTCTTTATTTACCTACCTGTTATCTCTGAGAACAAAGTTGAGAAAGTAATTATTTCTGTCTCCCCTCCTCAATTCAGTTCTTCCAAAAGTTTATATGGAATGTTTTCAGCCTGTCTCTGAAGAGTAAATAATATAAATTTTGAGAAATGCTACTGTGGATAAGTTTCAATTCAGAATTCCTGGAGAATTCCTTTTTGTTTTATGTTTTTTGTTTACCTTTTTCTAATACAGAGTGGATCTTATTCTTTGATCATCTTTTCAAATATAAGAAGACTTGTTAATTCAATTGGTATACTGAAGAGCAGTGACTAAAAATACACTTTGGTTAATACCAGTTTTGTAATAAATCTGGAGGGGATCCAAATTCCCAGAAACTTTACTCTTAATGTAGATTTGTTAGTCCCTGATCCTTCAGATGAGATGAAGTAATGACTGTGGTGTTTCCTGATTAAGAAGGAATCTTTCTGAATGGGTGCTACTGGGTAGTTCATAAAGTACACTAACATGAAACCTAAAG
This sequence comes from Pedetes capensis, assembly GCA_007922755.1. Taxonomy (NCBI): domain Eukaryota; kingdom Metazoa; phylum Chordata; class Mammalia; order Rodentia; family Pedetidae; genus Pedetes; species Pedetes capensis. Next base: position 18,131 of record VMDO01023382.1, on the reverse strand, counting down.
TTAAATAGCATTCAGCAAAACTGACTCCTTGAAACCCTATCTTCATTGGTATTTTTGTTTTTGTTTTTGTTTTTGTATTTTTGTGGTATGTGGGGATCAAACCCAGGGCTTCACACATACTTTGCAAATGCTCCACCACCTGGCTGCACCCCACACCCATTTTTAAATTTTTGTCTTGAGACAGGATCTTGCTAAATTATGCAGGTTACCTCTGGTCTCAAATTTCCAATCCTCCCACTTTGGCCTCCCAAATGGCTGGGATTACAGGTGTATGCCACCACCCCTGACTTTACCTTCATTGATTTTCCTGACACTACACTCTTCTGGTTTTCTGTCTTCTCTTCCAGAGTTCTTTTTTAGTCTTTTTTGCTGTCTCCATTCCTCTTCTGCCCATCTTCTTCATCAGAAGTTACTCAGAGTGATTCTGGCTCCAACTGCTTTTTGTGTATTCCTATGACATTTACATGTGGAATGATCACTAATCAATATTTACATTTTTAAACCATTTTGAACCCCAGACTCTTATACATCTGCACACTTGACTCTTCTACTATGATGTTCTACGGATGCCTCAAAATATGTCCAAATTGGTCTACTGTCCTTTCTTCTAAACCCAAGTGAGATTCTTCCCTCCTTGGGGGCCTTGCTATTTGCACTTCTAGAGTCAGCTCTTCACCTCTTTGCCTGGGCAATGCCTATTCATCCTTTAGGTTTCCACGTCAATGTCACACCTTTGAAAAGGCTTTCTTTGACCTTCCTAATTAAATTATACTGCCTTATTTTTATTTATTTATTTATTTATTTATTTATTTATTTAGGGCTGGGATTAAGCTCTATTGGTAGAGTGCTGCTCTGCAGTCTCTGAGGTCCCAAGTTCGATTCCCAGCACCTCAAAAATGGGAGAAGGATGTGGCAACCCACTCCCAAGGCAATCCCGAAACAATCTGCCATTGAAAACCCTATGATGGTCACTATGTGTTGGACACAACACGATGGCACTTATATTTATATAAGCCTTATTTTTACCCTATACTTTCCTTCAGAGAACATACAACTGTTTAAAATCATATTTCTATATATAATTTTCTTGTTTAATTCTAACTTCTCGCTCTCACTAGGTTGGAAGCATATCAGCGGGCTACCTTCATTATTAACTTTTTCACCTCTTCAAATCTGCTCAAAGTGTATCTTCTCAGTGAAGCCTTCCCTAATGCGTACAGAATTTCTCCCTTACTTTGCTTTAGTTTTTTCTCCCTCTCATAACACTTATAGTCCACTAACATCTCACATAATTTTCCTTACATTTGTTAACTTGTGTTTTCTACCTCACTCTAGAATGTGTGCTCCAAGATAGATTTCTTGTCTGTTTTTTCCATTGCTATATCCCAAATGCCTGCAGCTGTACCACCCTGGCATCTGATCCAGTCAGATCTCGGAAGCTAAGCGGGTTGGGGCTGATTAGTACTTGGATAGGAGAGTGCCTGGGAACACTAGGTGCTATAGGCTTGGGAGAAGGACCTGGCAACCCACTCCCAAAAAACAATCAACACCATGAAAAGCACAGAAGCACTGATAATAGTGTTTTGTCTGTTGTACATAGGGTGACTAGGAGTTGGACACTGACTTGGCACCTAACAACAATGTATCCCAAATGTCTAGCACATGATAGGGGCTTAATAAACATTTGTTGAATTAATAAGGTTTGGGATCTGTTTTGCTCTCCACTACTCAAAGCTAATTGAGTTCTGTGGAATTAGAGATGAATTAAAATAAAATTGTCAGTAAGATGAAGGATGGTGTACCAGTCAGATCCCATATATTGTGAATGCCTAAATGCTGCATGAATGGTATCAGATGAAAAAGGCAGGTTTAATTTGGAATCTAGAAAGTGGCTCCCCTTTTTGTATTTTTTTTCAGCACACAGTTAATTCTACCTTTCACTTTCTTCATATTTTAAGAAGTTATAGTACAAAATATGTCACAGAGGAAAGACTACATCCATATTTATCTCTGGTGTAAACTGGTGTCTAAGTGTTCTTTCTGGCACATAGCAGAAGCTAATAATTACTTTAGGAATAAATGACTAACTGGCTGAGTGAATTTGTGCGGTAAAGGGGAAGGCTAGGCAGCAGAGCAGTGGTTAGAAGAAATTAGGACTTAGAATCATAAAAAGGGTGAACTCTATTCCTGTCTGTAACATCTGAGAAATCTGACAAGTTCCCTGGGCCTATTTCTTCCTCTACCAAATGAAAGAATAAAGCCAGACGATCCAGGTCATCTTGACTAGTTGTTGTTAGATGCCATCAAGTCCTGTCCAACTCATAGCGACCTCATAGGGTTTGCAATGGCTGATTGTTTTGGGATTGCTTCAGGGAGTGGGTTGTCATGCCCTTCTCTTGTACCTTGACTAGATGATCTACTAAATGTAAGGTCACTGAGACCAGGGACTTGCCCTGTCTTGTCACTGTTATGAAAGCAAGCCATGGATCATGTGTTCGGCACATAATAGGCCCTCAAGATTTTGAGGAATGATTTCTAAAACTCTAGTTGCTAACTTTTTAAGGAAAAATAAATTTGAGGTCTCTTAAATAAATCATTCTTTTTCTAGAGGATACCATATACAGATTATTGTCATATTAGGTACATTGTAGGGCAAGATAAGAGAGTACAAAGCTGGACTCCAAAGCTCATACCTGTAATCCCAGCATTTGGGAGGCTTTAGCAGGAGGATCACGAATTCCAGGCCAGCCTGGGCTACATAGTGATGCCATCTCCACTCTCCCCAAAAAAGAACGAGTGCAAATGAAGAATAAATGACTTTTGCCTCCTGGTGAGTTGATTACAGACGCCAGTTTTCCATTTTCACTGTGTCCTGTTGGGCTCTTTAATTTCATTTATGCAAACGCATGTGGCGCTTTATTTGAAACCCTTAACTCCTTGAGTGAGAACAACAAAATCTCTAGGAACTCCTGTATTGCGGTCCCACAGTTGCTGGCGCTCCTTCTGTGCCATTACGTACTTTTCCAAGAACGACCCTTTCCCATTTCCCAGCCCTCCCTTCCTCCGCCTTCTCCCCCTTTCCCATTAGCAGAAGACAGCCTTTCGAGGGTCTGGCGCGGGGGCGCTTGGGGAGACGGAGACCCAGTGCACAGCGCTCACCAGCAGCACCCCCGAACCGCCTTCCGCTGCCAGTTGCCGGGGACCCTCAGCTTTCCAGCTATGCTGGAAATTCATTGTCTTAGCTAAATGAAATCATCTTTTCTACAGTAAACTAGGGCCCGCTCGTGGGGAGTGAGTCTGTGTATTTACACTTGCTGATTTGCCCCAAGCTGTTGAGGGATTGGTTGGTTCCCTTGCGCCCCTGAGGCTCGGGCTGGCAGAGCACCACCACCCCCGCCCCGCCCCGCCCCGTCCGGACCCCGCCCCCTCGCGCCGCCATCTGCTTCACAGTCTGTCCCTCTGTCTCTCACTCGGCCCCTTTCTCCTCCACCTTCCCCACCCTCAGCACGGGCTCCGCCCCTTCCCCCTCCCTGCGCCCTGGGCTCAGAATCTTCCTGGGCGGTTGCCTGGGAGACGAGCCGATACCGGGCAAATAGGCATTTGAGAAAGAAAAGGGGGGAAAGCTACACCGCAGCCTGGTAACAAAGGAGCAATAAAGGCAGTCCCCAAAAGGGAGTTAAGAACGCGTCTGGGAGGAAATCTGAAAGCGAGCTAGCAATCACCCCAATTTAAGGCAGGAGAGAGATGCAGAGGAGGGGTCATGATTCACATTGGGGGTAGGGGAAAATCAACAGCCTTACGGGAGCATTTGGGATACTCCTGGATGGTGGTGTTGGATTGGCCCAGTTGGCTTTTCAAGTTGGAACTCTGCTAATACAAGGGATTCTCGTCCATTCTGGCGGCTGGGGTCTCGGGCCAGGCCAGCAGGCTCCCTTACGGGTGATAGCACATTTGTTGGCAAGGCCAACGACGGAAACGTTACATCTTCTCTGTGGAATATGACTCCGTGATTGAATAAGGTATATGAAGGAACTGGACAGTAAGAAGACGAAGCTTCAAATAATGATGTTCAGCTTGGTGATTTTCAAAGCAGCACTTGAACAAAGAGTTATTGGCTCGAACCAACTGTCTTTTTCACTCAAAGTGTGACCTATTTCCCTACAATGAGGAGAAAATAAAACTACTTGAGAATTCAGAGCCAGCACCAAGAGAAATGAACCATTCCCTCGACTGCTTCTCTCCTCCATAAGGGAAAGATCACTGTCATTGCAGGATCACTAAGTGTAAACGAGAAAAGATGGTTTGGTCTTCTTCATGAGTGAAAATATGGGTGTTAGAGGAATGCTTATTAAGCTGTGTCCTTCATTTTTTTTTTCCCCAAAGCTACAATAAATCAACGCTTTTTCTTTCACACACTAACAGGATTTTGTAGTTCGGTGGCAAGGGGTGCAGTGGCAGAGAGGTAGCCTATATATACCACTGTAGAAGCTTTTCTTCTAACCCAAGTTAGATTTGCAGCATCCAGTGATTTTCTGGCTGTCTCTCGACATGAAGGCAATTTCTTCTTGGAATTGTAATCGGTTTAGAATTTCATCGTGGCTGCCTGCCTGCCTTCCTTCCAGGACCACACTCGCTGTCGTGTACATACACACACACACACACGTTCAAAAAGAAAGAATCCCTCCGATGTTGGCAGTAGGCTGAAAAAGATCCATATTGACGTGAATAGCAGCCTCCCGACTGTAAATATGGATTCGTAGACTCAAGGCTGTGCCTCATCTCACCACAGAGGAAAATTAATTATGTCATTTCATACAGTGATAAAATGCGAGCAGCTTCGATCTTCTGCAAATAGCCCTCACTATATATTGTGAAAAAGTAATCATTAATTGGGAATAGCCAGAGAAACAGCGTTTTATGAGCTCCGAAAGCCAATCTCAAAATATTTTATTTCATGCCAATGTGGGAAAGGAAAAGGAGTGTGGCTTCAGCTGTTTGCTGCTTTTGCATTTTCCACATCTGGCCTACAGACCTAATTCCAACTCGCGATCTCGTTTGATGAAATTCGATCTTCGTGGTTTAAATACCTTTCAATATGGGACAATTTAACAATTGCAGCAGTTAAAAAAAACAAACTCTGCGCACTATCTCTGAAACCCATATGGAACGCGGAGAAAGAAAACAGGCAGCAAACACACAAATCCTGCCCATTGTCTTTAACACTCGCACACACATACATACACATAAACACACGGGAAAGGTGGGGGAGGGGAGCGAGTGGAGAGAGACAGACACGGATATAGACCGGCTAGAGTCAATGCGAGTCAAGTTAACGCTTTCTCCGCCCCCATCCACTAGTTACCCCCCCCTTGTTAATTGATTCCAAACAAAGCAAGCCAATCAAGAGATGCATTATTATTTTGAGGCAGAGGAAGGCAAGGGGGCATGTATTTTTTAATTGATTTATTTATTTGGAGGACATTAATTCTTGGTCTGAGGCTGATTTTCAAACCGTTTGCAAAGCGCGGCTCCATTGTTCGCCGGGAGCGCAGGCCCCGCCCCCTGCTTTGTGTGCGGCGCACGGATTGGCCGGCGCGCGCGGGGGCCGCGTCAGCGCCCGAGAGCCCATTCATCTGTGCACTTGGGCGTTGGACCCCGCATCTTATTAGCAACTAGGGAGATTTCTCCATTTTCCTCTTGTCTACAGTGCGGCTACAAATCTGGGATTTTTTTCATTACTTATTTTTTTAAAAAAAACTGCACTTGGGCTGCTTTTTTGTGCTCGACTTTTCCACCTTTTTCCCTCCCTCCTGTGCTGCTGCTTTTTGATCTCTTCGACTAAAATTTTTTTATCCGGAGTGTATTTAATCGGTTCTGTCCTCGCCACCCCCAGCCCCTCCCTCCGGTGTGTGTGCCGCCGCTGCTGTTGCCGCTGCTGCTGCCGCTGCTGCTGCTCGCCCCGTCGTTACAACAACCCAAGGCTCTTTGTTTCTCTTCTCGGATCTGTTGAGTTTCTTTGTTGAAGAAGCCAGCATGGGTGCCCAGTTCTCCAAGACCGCAGCGAAGGGAGAAGCCGCCGCGGAGAGGCCCGGGGAGGCGGCTGTGGCCTCGTCGCCTTCCAAAGCGAATGGGCAGGTAAATCCTACCTGTGGTTCTGATCATTTCTCTGGCGTCTTTCTCTAGTCCCGACGCTTCCCTTGCCCTCTGGTCGCGCTCGAGGCGCATTCAGTGGAGAGGACCGTGGCTAGGTTCTGAAAGTGGAATGAAAAAGGATAACCTAAATTGCCAGTTTTTCATGGGGAGGCTCTCCCCATCCCCACCCCCGACCCAAAGGAGTGGTTCCCGAGGATCGTGGCGAATTCTTGAGTAGACGGGAGGAAAAGAGTGATAAATCGTCTAAAATGGCGTGTTTTGGAGATTGGCAGAACGTGACTTGCTGGGTCTCCCCCGCCCCCAAGCCAGGTTGCATTTGTGTTTAGGGCCACGGTGGGTTTGGGGTAGCTCTTGTACTTGTTGTTGAGACTAGATCGCCTTCGAGATTTCTGAACTGGTGTGTGGACTGTGTGTGCGTGTGTGTGTGTATGTGTAGAAAGGAGGGAGCAAATGGGGATGGCGGTGGAGAAAGGCGAGGAGAGAAGGGTTGTCTTATTGTATGCTGAGGCGGCATGTCCAGGGTCCTTGGAAAAGAGGCTGGTGGGAGCTGGACACACTTTTGGTGCCTTTGAATGGGATTTTCCCACCATCCTAAATCGTTTTTATTTTTGTCGCCGTCTGTGGAATTACACACCCGTGACTTTTACATAGTATCCCTGGGGTAGTGGGAGCACTGCGTGGAGCTTTCAAGACCCTCTCCAGATGGTCAAGAGGAGGCAGTTCTCGCTTTCGGTCGTGATTGTCCGTGTGCGTGGCGCCTCTGCCACCCGCGAGGGGCCGCCCCAGCGCCGCCCGGACTCAGGCAGCCAGCCACGGCTGGGTGGGCGCGAGAGGTTGGCCACGGGTGGCTGCTTCACAAACACTGGGCACCCACCACGCCTCTTTTCCTAGAGCAAAGGCCGTGCTGCTTCTCCTGCTGGAACCTACTGCTGAAAGGCAGGTTCTGTCAAGAGGCTTTAAAACCCGTTAAAAATGCGAAATGAGCTGCCCGGGCGCGCCCTGGCTTTGCAGAATTACGGGCGAAGGTGGGCGTGGAAGCAGAGGCGAGACCTCAAAAATAATGGGCTTCTCCCAGCCTTGTTGGTTTTAGCTGGACCGGGAGGCAGGGACGCCACCTGAGCTTTGTTTGCGGACTCTGGCTTCGCGAAGCGGGCTCGGGGACGCCTCGGCCTGCGGGCAGGGCCTGGCTGGGCAGGGCGGGGTGGTCCCGCGGCCCCGCCCCTCCTCGCCCGCCTGCGCCAGGCTCCGTGCGGTGGAGGCGCAGCGCCCCCTGCCTGCCGCAAGGCCGTACGTACGCGCGGAGCTGGCTGATCGGGCTCCACCGCTGTGATTCCCCCTGGGAGTTCTCGCTGTTTTGAAAGCGCTTTTACGGTTTTGGGAGGAAGGAGGATGTGCAACCTAGGTGCAGAACACCAGCTCTGGCTGTGTGTTTTCTTTCTCTATTTTTTTGAGACAGGGACACAGTCTGTAGCCCAAGTCTGAAACTTGCTATGTAGGTATGTAGCCCAGGCTGGCCTCGAACAAGTGAGAGTTGTCCTGCCCCTGACTCCGTTACAAGCGTGTGCCATCAGGCCCGGCGCGGTGCGCCTTCTTTCAGAGGACGTTTGCTGTGTCGAGTAGTAACTGCTCCTCTTCCGAAGCCCGGGAGGCAAGGGCTCTGGAATGGTGGTCCTTTCTCTGCTTCCCACCTTTCTATCTCTGCCTTTAGGGTATTTGCAAGGTGTCAGGGGCCTTGCTGTGCCCCTAGGGCCCGTTTGACTTCGTTCGTGCCGGTGACTGCGGGCGTGGAGGCCTGCGCTCCCTCAGCGGAGCGGCCCACAGGGTGCTGGTCCCAGCATGGGGGCGGGAACGGCGGTACCCAGGCCGCTTCGGTGACGCTCCCGCTTTTTCTGCCCCGCAGGAGAATGGCCACGTGAAAGTGAACGGGGACGCGTCGCCCGCGGCCGCGGAGCCAGGTGCCAAGGAGGAGCTGCAGGCCAATGGCAGCGCCCCGGCCGCCGACAAGGAGGAGCCCGCGGCCGCCGGCAGCGGGGCCGCGTCTCCTGCCGCGGCCGAAAAAGACGAGGCGGCGGCCGCGGCCCCGGAGCCCGGCGCCAGCCCCGCCGAGAAGGAGGCGGCCACGGAGGGCGAGGCCGCCGAGCCGGGCTCGCCCACGACCGCCGAGGGCGAGGCCGCGTCGGCCGCCTCCTCGACGTCTTCGCCCAAGGCCGAGGACGGAGCCACGCCCTCGCCCAGCAACGAGACCCCGAAAAAAAAAAAGAAGCGCTTTTCCTTCAAGAAGTCCTTCAAGCTGAGCGGCTTCTCCTTCAAGAAGAACAAGAAGGAGGCGGGAGAGGGCGCTGAGGCCGAGGGCGCCGCCAGCTCCTCCGCCGAGGGCAGCAAGGACGAGGCCTCCGGGGGCGCTGCGGCGGCGGCCGCCGGCGAGGCGGGCGCGGCCTCCGGGGAGCAGGCGGCGGCGCCGGGCGAGGAGGCCGCGGCGGGCGAGGAGGGGGCGGCGGGCGGCGACCCGCAGGAGGCCAAGCCGGAGGAGGCCGCCGTCGCGCCCGAGAAGCCGTCCGCCAGCGAGGAGACCAGTGCCGCGGAGGAGCCCCCCAAGGCCGAGGAGAAGAAGGCCGAGGAGGCCGGGGCCAGCGCCGCCGCCTGCGAGGCGCCCTTGGCCGCCGGGCCCGGCGCGCGCGCGGAGCAGGAGGCGGCGCCTGCCGAGGAGCCCGCGGCCTCCGCCTCGTCCGCCTGCGCAGCCCCCTCGCAGGAGGCCCAGCCCGAGTCCAGTCCAGAAGCGCCCCCGGCCGAGGTGGCAGAGTAAAAGGGCAACCGTTTTTGAGATAATCGAAGAACTTTTCTCCCCCGTTTGTTTGTTGGAGTGGTGCCAGGTACTGGTTTTGGAGAACTTGTCTACAACCAGGGATTGATTTTTAAAGATGTCTCTCTTTTTTTTAATTTTCCTTTTTTTAGCAGCAAATTTTGTTTTGTTTTTTCTCTTCCTCCCCACAGATCCCATCTCAAATCATTCTGTTATCACCATTCCAACAGGTCGAGGAGAGCTTAAACACCTTCCTCTGCCTTGTTTCTTTTTTTCTTCCTTTATTTTTTTGCATCAGTATTAATGTTTTTTGCATACTTTGCATCTTTATTCAAAAATGTAAACTTTCTTTGTCAATCTATGGACATGCCCATATATGAAGGAGATGGGTGGGTCAAAAAGGGATATCAAATGAAGTGATAGGGGCCATGATGGAGAAATGGAAGTGGTGCATGACATTGCCAAGATAATGTGCCACTAGAAATAATGGTGTAAAGGCTTAGTCTTTTTTTTTTTTTTTTTTTTAAGAAAAGTTATTACGATGTATTTTGTGAGGCAGGTTTACAACACTACAAGTCTTGACTAAGAAGGAAAGAGAGAGGAAAAACACCAATACCCAGATTAAAAAAAAAAAAGATCATAGTCTTAGGAGTTCATTTAAACCATAGGAACTTTTCACTTATCTCATGTTAGCTGTACCAGTCAGTGATTAAGTAGAACGACAAGTTGTATAGGCTTTATTGTTTATTGCTGGTTTATGACCTTAATAAAGTGTAATTATGTATTACCAGCAGGGTGTTTTTAACTGTGACTATTGTATAAAAACAAATCTTGATATCCAGAAGCACATGAAGTTTGCAACTTTCCACCCTGCCCATTTTTGTAAAACTGCAGTCATCTTGGACCTTTTAAACACAAATTTTAAACTCAACCAAGCTGTGATAAGTGGAATGGTTACTGTTTATACTGTGGTATGTTTTTGATTACAGCAGACAATGCTTTCTTTTCCAGTTGTCTTTGAGAATAAAGGAAAAAATCTTCAGATGCAATGGTTTTGTGTAGCATCTTGTCTATCATGTTTTGTAAATACTGGAGAAGCTTTGACCAATTTGACTTAGAGATGGAATGTAACTTTGCTTACAAAAATTGCTATTAAACTCCTGCTTAAGGTGTTCTAATTTTCTGTGAGCACACTAAAAGCGAAAAATAAATGTGAATAAAATGTACAAATTTGTTGTGTTTCTTTATGTTCTGATAATGCCGAGACTTCTAAGTCTTAGGTTAATTTTTAGGAAGATCTTGCATGCCATCAAGAATAAATTTGATTGTGGTTTTTAATCTGAGGTTTTTAAATTCTGAAATTCATAATCAACAGCGTCAGGTTACATATATAGGAAGATGTTATAACATACCATATCAAGTCTGTTACCATTTATCTGCTTTTAGTTTTCATTTTAAAGTTCAACATAATTACTTTTACTGTAGTTATATAGTGTGTCAGATTAAGTCGTTTAGGACAAAGATGGTGTGACCCTAAGACTATTTAAATGTCTTATGAGAATATTTCATAAAACCATTTTCTTGTCATGCAGGTCCAGAAACTTAAATTTTATGACTCAGAATCTGTTGAATCCAAAGTGAAGATGGGTTATGAAAAATTGACCAAATGTGTTTCAAAAAGTGATGGCATATTGCCTGCCATTGTAATGCTTAGCACTTGGCTAATTTCCAAATTGCTTAGATTATATGTAATACTTTGAAAACAGGTTTATATGACAAAGTAATGGTGTTGAATGGACAACTTTGTCAGTTTATGGGCCATTAGCATAGTTGCGACCTTTTGTTTTTTAAGTGAAAGCTAGTTAGCATCTTGTTACTCAAAGGAAAAGATAGAGAATATTTCCTTATATATTAATAATCCTCATTAGTTTACTTTCTCTGCTCTTTTCCACTCCATAACTGGATTTTTTTCTTCACTGGACCCTAAACTGATTGAATTTTAAGATAGGTATCAAATACCATTTATTAAACACAGAATTGTTCATGTGCACCTATTTTACTGTTTTTGAGCAGTGTGCAGTGTAAGGTTCATGATAAATGGATGAACCATGTTTGTAACACCTGAATGTCACATCTTAAACTTTACTAGAGAAATAACAAATTAGCTTTTTGACATACTCTTTTAATTGGATAATATCAAAAAAATGGCTCATGGCCTCCCTTTACTAAACACTCTCTCCGCTAATAAAATCAAATAACATTTGGAAGGGTGTTTTTTGACATTGGGTTTCTTGATGTTGGAAAGTTAAAAATCAAATCTGGTAACCAAAGGACTGACCAATGGATCTTTCCCACCTTAACCAACTTTTTTGCAATACCTAGTTGGCCAAGTACAGTGTGCCTGGTATGTAGTAGGACTCAGTTTAAAAAAAAAAAAATGAAATAATAACTCCCAAAGTGAGTAGTAAAAAATACTGTGTAGAAAACTTATATATTGCTAGATTCTTTTAACAGCTGGAATTTATTAAGATGCATTATTTTAATTTTAATTACTGCCTAAAACACTTTGGGTGGTATTGATGGGGTGGTGGATTTTCCTCCAAGTGATTAAATGAAATTTGACGTATCTTTTCATCCAAAGTTTTGTACATCATGTTGTTTTCTAATGGAAAAATGTTAATATGGCTTTTGTACTACTAAAAATAGCTTTGAGATTAAGGAAAAATAAATAACTTGTACAGTTCAGTATTGTCTTATTAAATCTGTATTGGCAGTATGTATAATGGCATTTGCTATGGTTATAAAATACTTCCTCTGGATTATAATCATCATTTGGTCCAATTCCTATTGCTTGTAAAATAAAGTTTTACCAGTTGATGTAATCAAGCCTGCTAAAATAGGATTTTTTTTACAAGTTTTAATTTAAATGTAAATTTCAGAGAAAAATTTAAGTGTTAAAGGTAAGCATCACTGTTGTTCCGATTAAAGAATTTAGAGGGCGTATGTCTGAAGTACTTAAGTTACAAAATTGTATTCATTGAAGGTGAGTTATTTGCTCACAAGTCAAAACTTCTAATGATAGAACATGATAATTGAGAAGCAATGAAATTCATTTATGTTTTTTCTCATCAATGTAACAGCATTGCAATTGAGGTTAAGGATTTGGGGTAAAGTGCTTTCTGAGCTCATATTTTATTTATTCATTTTTTTACTTTTTGGTTTTTCCAGACAGGGTCTTGCTATGTAGCCCAGGCTAGCCTGGAACAAGATCCTCCTGCCTCAGGCTCCCAGATACATGGATTACAGGTGTGTGCCACCCACCACACTCAGCTGACCTCATATTTTAAATAGATCCTTGGATAGCATTTGGGGAAGTATAGCTTAACATAGCTCTATTCGACTTTGAAATTTTAAAAAGTGTTTAATAAGACTACTAGCCTTTACCCACACTCTAATCATTCACTTTGCAAATTGAGCATTTTTTTCCCTTTCCACTTCCTAATTATATGCAAGCACTTAAAACAGAGTACAGCAAACATGAATTTTAAAATTCTTTTAATTTGCAAATCTTCCAATCTTTATTTGGGAATTAAATTATGCCCAAGAATGCTATTCTGAAAATGGAAGATAAATAAAAAGGTGAGATGTAAATTTTAATAAATTTGACCTAGAATTTTCTTTGTGTTTGCAATGCTTAAGAAGTATTAAATAGGGGTATGGTTGACTAATGGGATTACCTTTTTACTATTTTACCTTTATTCTAGTAATATGACAATTACAAATTACTTTTAAAATGTCACTGCTATACATTTGTCCTTTTTATTTTTATTTTTTGTACCTATGGGTTGAACCCAGGGGCTCGTACATAGTTTGCAACTACAGTACCACTGGGCTGCACCCTCAGCCCACTTTTTATTTTTTATCTTGGGATAGGGTCTCCCTAAATTACAGAGGCTACATCTGGCCTCAAACTTGGGATCCTCCTTCCCCTGCCTTCTGACACACTGGGATTACAAGCATGAGCCACGGTACCCAGCCACTTTTTTAGTTGTATGTAGATCAAGGCAAATTATTTTGTGAGATAATTATTTCATGTACAATCTATTCAATCCAAAAAGCACTTTGAAATTCCTCTTTCAAAGATACAGATGGAATTATATTTTATTGTTTATAGTTATGATTCAGGTTACTAACTGATGATACCTAGTTTGCTCTCCTGCCTAATAAACTGAGTGAGAATGACTTTCCAGAAGGCATGCTTTTCCTCCAAACATGAAGATTTAGCATCATGTAGAAAAACTGCCTTCTAGATAATAGGCATTTCTTGCAGAGAGTTTATAAAAATGCTTTTAATAGTAGACGCATCAACTGAATAAAAAAAGAAAACAACTTTCCAAGACCACTAGAAGGGAAACCTCATTTAAGTATGTAGATTGTTTTATTCTGAAAAACAAAAATAGTCATAATACTTTATAAACTTGTATTGGAAATGTGAATAAAGCTCTTTTCTCTTGTTTACTGAGACTTAAATCTGAATGTTCAAAAATAAAATGTCTAACACGATGAATTTTAGGGTAATTATGGGTTCTAACTCTAGAAAGAACTATCTAGTATCAAAATATAAGCTTTGTATATAATCATCTTGTTTTTGTTTTTGATAGAGGTTAAGTGAAGTTAAATACACAGCTAAATGGAATGGTATGCCTTTGGAAATACAAGGAGGGAAAAAGTAAAATCATCTTTTATAGTAAATAATTTAAATCTAAAAGTTTCAATTTAAACATTATAATGCTGAGGAAGCTATATTAATATTTGCATTGACTCTATTTGTACTTTGTAATAATGTGCAGTGTTGAGACATTCAAATGAGAAGATCCTCAGCAATCCATTCTACAGTATTTTACTTTCTCTGTGATTAGGGGTGGTGGTAGTTGATGGCTGACCCTTTTAACCAGGTGGAGAAATTTCTTGACTATGTCTTTCTCTGTTGTTGTTGTTAGGTGCCCTCCAGTCTAGTCTGACTCATAGTGACCCTCATAGAATTTTCAATGGCTCATTGTTCCGGGCTTGTTTGGGGAGTGGATTGCCACATCCTTCTCCCATTTTTGTGGTGTTGGGGATCCAATACTGGTCCTTGGAGAGTGCAGAACAGACGTTCTACCCACTGAGCTAAACCCTAGCCTTGTCTTTTCCTCTGGTTCATCGCTCCAAAAAGGAATCCAATCACCCTAAAGTGCCAATGTGGAAACTTACAAAAGTACTGCTTTAGAAATTGTTAGAAAAGATATGTAAATTGTAAAATTATTATTCTGAGAGACTGTTGATTTTACATGTAAAGATAGTTCTGCAGAAGGTGATCAAAACTAAGGATGTTAAAGATGAGATTTAAGTACAATGAGGATTTTGTGGGTTTTTTTTGTTTTTTGTTTTTTTGTGTGTGTTTTTGAGATAGTCTCTGTGTGTAGCTCAGGCTGGCTGCAAACTCAAAATCCTCCTGCCCGAGTCTCCCAAGAGCTGAGATTATAGCAAAGTGCTAAAAGACAATTATTTTTCCTATAGTTTAAAAAACTGGTATAATTTTATTATTTGGTTTCTTAGCAATTCTCAATGATTACTCTGATGATCTTGGAAACTACCATAGACGGAGATGGATGATGGACCAAACTGAAAAGTTTAAGGCTTTTAATTCTTCAGGTTTTGAACTATCATCCTTCCAAACAAGAACAGTTGCCATCTGCATACACAGCTTCTACATCCCCAGATTCAGCAAACTGTGGAGTTAAAGTATTTGGAAAAAATATTGTTTCTCTGCGGAACACATATAGACATTTTTGTTGCCATTATTCCCTAAACAACACAGCATAACAACTATTTACAAGAAATTTACACTGTTAGGTATTCTAAGTAAGTTAGAAATGATTTAAGATACAAAAGAATATGTATAGGTTGTATGTAAATACTACTCCATTTTATATAAGGGATTTGAGCATTCTCAGATTTTGTTATGTTGCCACAACTCCTAAAATATATTTGGGGTATTACACTGAAATGCGATACAATTTCAAAGAAATGTAATCCATGCCAATTTTTTTCTTACCCTCTAATTACTGTAATATAATTCTATTTAAATGTCATCAAAATCTATCCACATTCCATGTACTAAGAAAAATGTCTGGAATGTACAAGCAAGAGGCGACACAGAAATCACTAGACTTTGGAGACATACATGTTAGCACTTGGTGAAGCAATACACTAGATAGAACACGGTGGTCATCAGGCAATACTAATGAACCTATCAAAATGTTAAAACTTATCATCAAGTGTATATCACAAAAATTGGCAATATTTAAAGAAAAGCATACTCATTACAGAGCCCAGAGTCTCCTATAGCAGGATTAACTGGCAGCATTATATAAAGAAGTTTTGAGAAGGTTGACTTACAGGGTCCATAGGATAATATTTCTTTTAAAATAAACTACCAGTTAGGGCAAATTATTTCATTGTTTTTAATAAATTGGCAAGCATTGAATAAAGCAATAGATAATCTAAAATCAGTAACATTTGAAAGGAATTGAGGACATCTGGTGAGATTATAAAGAAAAAGGAAGCTATAGACTTTGATCATATTATAAAATAATAATTAACTGAAAAATCAATTATCTTAATGTGTCATTTTCCTCTAGTTTTCAAGGCATTATCTACTTCATTAATTGGATACAAAAATGTCTTATTTTCCTTTTTTCATTATACTTTTGGATATTTTAAAAGCATAAGTTACTGTCAGAAACTTTGGAGTGTTTTAAATGAGAATTTTAATGTTAATTTCAAATTTTTTCAGTGTGTACCTTCTAAATTTAAGTTTTTTATCTGGTCTAGAAATTAAATTTATCAGAATTCCAATGAAGAATTTATTTAAAATAAATAAAACCATACCAGTAGTAGAGCTTCCTTTCCATCTTTTCTTTTTTTTAATGAGATTGATAAATATTAACCATTTATAAAAGAATGTTAACAAAATTTGACCCTATAACTACGATACATTAAACCTCAGAATTGGTAAATACAAATTCCTTCTAAAAGTAAAGAGTTCTAATCTTTAAAAAAAAATATTTTCACCAAGCAATAACTTTAAAAAGATAATAATAAGGATACAATAAAGACATACAAGCTGGACATGTTGGTGCACGGCTGTAATCCCAGCGACTCAGGAGGCAGAGGCAAGAGGATCGCAAGTTCTAAGTCAAAGGCAGTCTACGTAATTTAGCAAGACCCTGTATCAAAAAGTAAAAAAATGGGCTGGGTGTGTAGCTCAGTGGTGCAGCATTTCCAAAGCATGCAAGCTCAAGGCCTTGGGTTCAACCCCCAGTCGCACCAAAAAAAAAAAAAAAAAGACATACAAAATCTAACAAAACAACTAAAAAATGGTAACCATTGCCTTTAGCGTCCACATCTAAGTAAAAACATATTTCATTTTGAGACTGAGTTTTTTCACCTAAGATGATTATCTCCAAGTTTCTTTTCTAAAGTATAATGAAAGTTATTATTAATATCACTTGAAAAATTACACTTTTCAGCATTCCTACACTTAGAACAAGATTTTTTCATGCCTAGTAATGCTTACGGGACAAAGAACTTAATAGTATAATCATTGAAAATGTATATAACTATAGTAATGTATGAACAATTTTTTTGGTGGTACTGTAGATTGAACCCATGTCCTTGAACATGCACTGTGTCACTGAACTACACTGTCAGCCCATGAAGAATATTTCTTACAAAGCACTTCTACCAACACTTATTAAGACTTAAAACAGAAAAAAAATGTTCAATAAAAGAATGCAGCTTAAGTTTTTGGTTCAAATCAAGAAGACTGTCATTAAAAGCACTTTTTCATAAAGCATGCTTCCTGTCTACATTCTTGGTGTCCTGAATTCCAACTCTGTTATCCAAAGTGTATGTATAAGTTGTTGTTGTTAGGTGCCGTCAAGTCGAGTCCGACTCATAGCGACCCTCATAGGGTTTTCAATGGCTGACTGTTTCGGGATTGCCTTGGGAGTGGGTTGCCATGTACTTCTCCCATTTTGCGGTGCTGGGAATCAAACTTGGGACCTTAGAGACTGCAGAGCAGCGCTCTACCAACTGAGCTAAATCCCAGTTATATTTATAAGTAATATGTACATATTTCATATAAATACATATAAGTCAATGAGGCATAAATATGAATATTTGCTCTCTATTATTAATATTAGAATTTTAAATAAAATATTCCTGTCTTCAATTTTATCATGTTCCTTCCATGTTACTTGCAATCTTTTGAAAAATATTACTCTATCCTCTGAATACTTATAAACAACAGTGGATGAATGAGATTTTAGATTTGGTTAAAGGGGCACTTTTTGACCAGAGGTTGATTCTCTAAAATTCTTTGTGTAAATGTCTTTATTCTTTTCTTTAACCATTGACCACTCTTTTATAGTATGTAATTAAATAGTTGAAAAGTTAAACACTGAAGACAAAGGTACACCTGATTCATACCACTGTATTTTCAGTGACATCATAGGCTTGTGAAAGCTGGACAATGAATAAGGGAGACAAGAGAAGAACTGATGCTTTCAAAATACAGTGCTGGAGACGAATATTGAATATACCATGGTCAGCTAAAAGAACCAACAGATCTGTCTTAGAAGAAGTGCAACCAGGGTGCTCCTTGGAAGCAAGGTTCGCTAGACAGTGTCTTACCTATTTTGGACATTTCAGGAGGAACCAATCCCTGGAGAAAGACATATTTGAGAGAGTGGCAGGTCAACAAAAAAAGGAAGACTATACTAGAAGGACTGACATAGTGACTTCAGCTATAAGTTTAAGAATTAAAAAAAATCATCTTCATGACATGGTGTCAGTGTTTCATTTTGTTGTACATCAGGTCGTTATGAGTCAGACCCAATTTGACAGCACTTAAAAACAACTACAACTCTTTTATGTTGTTGTTGTTAGGTGCCATCGAGTCGAGTCCGACTCATAGCGACCCTGTGTACAGCAGATCGAAACACTTGCCGATTCTGTGCCAGGCAAACCATCTTATTTATGTTTAAGCCCATTGTTGCAGACACTGTGTTAATCCATCTGGTGGAGGGTTTTCCTCTTTTCCGTTGACCTGCCACTCTTCCAAACATGATGT